>CAEFZP010000474.1:0-196083 GCA_903064625.1 Mallotus villosus | reverse complement strand
TGTTTTTCATTTTGCAGAGAGAGAGAGAGAGACCTCCTTGGATTGAAAAATACAAAATCTGGAGTTTCAAATACCATAAGTAGGCTATGGTTGTCACAATAATTCGTCATAGTAAACTTAACGGTAAATAAATAAGTCGCGCAGCCTCACATTAACACCCCAGCGAATGCCGTACAACATCTGGAACATATCTTGTCAGAATTCACCTAATCCAAATAAGGCTCACTTCAACTCTGTTACACATGCTCCGTCAGAAAGCTTTATGGACCCTTTGTTCGTCCCTGCCTGGTCTCGAACACGCCACCTCTGAACTGCCAAGCGCAACCACTACCAGCCACGAAAAGCTAGCTTTTCATTGACGCGGGTGGCCTGTTACATATCGTATTTTATGGAAAATAAGCCGCGGCTTGCACTCCGATTTTAATGTTTTCTTGTGTTTCTGCGGCTTACATTTCGAAGCGGCTTATAGTCTGGTTTTAGCACAAAAAAGTCGCTCAAAATCTCTTCTGACCATGCAGCTAATTTTATGCTCAACACTTGAACCAGGGCTTTTTACTTGAAAGAGGAATTATTTACTGTGTTACACTATCAGGGCATTAAAATACAGTGACTTGCTAAAGTAGGCAAATGGGTAGTAGAACATATTATTTCATAATAATTTCAGTTAATCAAACAGCTGCAAGACCCAGTGAAATGTTATAGGCTAGCTAGCAAAATAACGCTAGCATCACTAACAACATTACTAATTCAACTTTGGTAGTCTAACCAAGCTCTTTGTAAGTTTGTTTAGATATAATTGTATATGATCGTGTGGACAATAAGACATGGATGCGGTCTCTTTTCATAACTTGTATTTTACCACAGCTCTTCTTGACATCGCCATTCCAACAGCCTTCACTGATTTCATGTAATGTTTCAGAATCAAGCCTATGGCAACTCTTGAGGGACAAAACACCCTTGTTCGTTGTCACATAGAAAGGTCTGCTACAGTAGGCTATCCGCAGGATTTGCAAGCTAGCTAAACTTATAATATATCAAAAATAATTTTGTAGACAAAACAATGGATTCTGCCACTAAATGAGTGACTTGGCTTTATTTCTGGACATACTATCCACAACCGAAGTGTGTTACACAATGCTGTAAGATTGCCTATACTCGTGGATTACTCGTGTTACCCAGAATGCCCTGCGGCAAGCTGAAAAGCTACTAAGTTAAGGGCATTAGCTTAGTTAAATAAGAATTGTTTGGAGTTCTATTGTTGTGTTCGTTCTGATATGTGTAATGTTATGGTCTATAGTTTAGATAATTTCAGTTGTTCACCCTGATTGGAAATGTTCGCTATCCAAGCTGTCCTCTGCTACAGAATGTTGGTGCAATTGATTAATGGTAAGCATTGGTCTCTGTAATGGTGACTTTGGTTACTTATAAAGTTAGGCTTGTATTCCGGTGCGGCTTATACTCCGATCTAAACTATGTCGAAAAGGCAAACCCTGCTCTGCTAGAAGCAGCATCAAGTCCAAAACTTTACGAAAAGCTTCATGCGCAGCTATTTGCTCCTTTTGTTTCTATGAGTGTATCTGGGCAGTAACCGACTGGCTTTTTGAATAGTGAAACAATTTTCATTGTGGCTTCTGTGTGACATGCTGAGTGCTCATATTTTCTAAAAAGAACGGGTCCATTGCGCCATGTAAAACTTTTCAAAATGATTGCCTCCGTGGCATTTTTTGAAAATGTGAGCAAGTTAAGCTGCCTGGCAGTTCTACATGTATGGCAGAAACCTTATTTGTCTCCACCGATCCAACCACTCCCATTTCTTGGACCATGCCACCTGGAAACATCGGTCATCTCCACTGTTTTTGCTAACTATTTACTTGGACATGTAATATTCACTTATTACAAAGCATTCTGTCAATTGTGCCACCCATTACAAATATACAATATTTGTAATATCTGATCTTCACTGCACATCCTCAGCCATCACTGACTTGCTTTTTTATAAAACAACCCAGAACGAGTTTACTGTTCCAAACCCTGTTCCTGTGCATTCACAGCTATTTATGTCTGTCTTCACAATACAGATGGCTTCAGTAATCACACCATAGATTGAATAGATGTTTTTTGTTGAAGCGGGGCTGGTAGCAGACCCGAGCCTAATGCATTGTGGTACGGGCTGGTAGCAGAGCCAAGCCTAATGCACTGTGGTACAGGCTGGTAGCAGAGCCGAGCCTGAGGCTGGTAGCAAAGCCGAGCCTGGAGCGGGTGGGGGAGGCTGGTAGCAAAGCCGAGCCTGGAGTGGATGGGGGAGGCTGGTAGCAGAGCCGAGCCTGGAGCGGGTGGGGGAGGCTGGTAGCAAGGCCGAGCCTGGTGCTGATGGAGGCCGGTAGCAGACCCAGGCCTGGGGTCCTGAGAGGGAAGTTTGATTAGAGGATGCAAGGATTGTGAAGGAGGTGAATATATAGTTACCGGTATGGACTCGGGGTGTGGCGGAGCGTTCTTAGAGGTCACGGTTGAGCATCAGCTCGATCGGATCCCCAAATGGAACAGACTCACCTAGTTGGCTGCAGCGAGGCTGATGCGGGCCTGAGTGTGGTGGAGGTCAGGGAGGTTGGTCCTCACGTATAGGCGGTAAGCCTGGGAGGACCAGCGACCCAAGGGCTGGATGGTGTGGTCGGCGACGCCCTGGCTGGAGGCAGAAGAGGCCGCACTGATCCTGAATGAATGTGCAGAGTGAGGGGTTGATACCCGATTTGGCGAGGATGAGGCGGAGATGATGGTGGAACCAGAACCGGGAGGCGACGTGTCTTGATTCTGTGATGAATAGTGGGCTGGAGGGGACGGCATGGCTTCCTGATTTGGAGAGGATTAGTTTCTGCTGTGACTCGAAGGGACTGAAGGGAGAGTCGAGGCGGAAGAGGAAGATGGGGACCGCTGGTCCGCTCTGGTTCATCTTGCTGCGCTTCAGCGAGAAGATGAGGGTGTCAGGAGAGTGAAGAGTGACGTCGGAGACGCATGGGTGAACAGAGGGGTCGAAGGTGGAGGATGTGGATGTGAATTCCGAGCATCTCAGGAAGCCGAAGAAGGCCAGGAGGAACATGGCCTCTAGGGTGGAATCGGTGGAAGGGGAGGAGTAGCCGGCCCGTAGTGTGCCGATGCAGGTGGCTAGTAGGTCGGCAGTGAGGGGGAGCCGTGCAGAGGGAGAGCGGGGTTCCTGGCGCTTCAGGCCCTTCATAAGGAGGGAGGTCTGGCTGTTGGAGATAGCTGCGCAGGGGGAACCAGAGAGAAATTTACAGAAGAAGTTGACACCGCTGAGGTAGGTGTGTATGGTGGAAGTGCGGATAGATATGTGCACGTGAGCGTACGAGATGGCACTGTTGATGGAAAGGAGGTCAAATGAGGGGAAAGTGAGATGGTGAACGGTATGGAAGGACTTGAAACACTTCCAGGCTGTCCACTAGGTGGAGAGTGAACGGGGGGACAGGCCTTGGAGGATGACGTCCTGGGTGCGGAGGTTGTGCAGGGGTGCTGTTAAGGGACGGTGGTACGTGAATATGGAGGGACTGGAGTGGGAAGAAGGTCCGCCTCTGGGGCCAAGTGCCTGAATTTCTGCAGCAGAGTGCTTTGGAGAAGCAGTCGAAGATGCGCGGGCGGCTTTTGCATCCGAACGCCAGTCGGACGGCAAAGTAAAAGGAACCCTTCCAGCAGACCCCAAAGAAAGGCCAGTAGTCGGGATGGATGGGCAGGACCTTGAAAGCGGTCGTAATGTCGGCCTTCACCAGCCAGGCGCCACGGCCCGCCAGGCAGATGAGGGAGATGGCGTGGTCGATGGTGGTGTAGGCCAGGGAGTAGTCACGACTTGGGATCAGGCTGCTAATGCTGGGGACGGGGCCGCCCCGGGGTGCAGAGAGGTTGATGACCAGCCTCTGCTTGCCCGAGTACTTGCGTGTGGCCACGCCGATAGGGCTCACATGGTTGATCGGGTAGGGGGGACCAGCCATGACCAGCCATGAAGCCCTGAGACACCTCCCTGGCCAACAGGGCATCGACCACATAGGGGGCCTCGAGCGCGGAGCGGAGGTTGGGGCAGTGTGATGGTGGGTTTCTGATATGCACTGTGATGATCCGAACAGCCAAGGAAATGTGGTTTCAATACAACTTATTTAGATTGTACAAGTAGGCCTACATACTATATTAAATAAAGCTTTGCTTGATCAGTCAAACTACGGAGGAGGCGCTATTCGCACATGTCGTTCGTAGAAGTGATAAAGACTGGGAAGGTCTCCCTTATATGACACAAGAAACAGATGTAACCAATCCATCAATACATT
The DNA here is from genome assembly GCA_903064625.1 of Mallotus villosus. Taxonomy (NCBI): domain Eukaryota; kingdom Metazoa; phylum Chordata; class Actinopteri; order Osmeriformes; family Salangidae; genus Mallotus; species Mallotus villosus. The sequence goes on along the minus strand of CAEFZP010000474.1, from coordinate 191,758 downwards.
AGTCATTCTGATTGGTCAGCACTGGTCAGTGACAGGTTAAGATAATAAAACCCCCAGACCAGTGTTCCATGCCCTTGGATGTAAACAAGACACCAGCCCCTATCTCCTGTATGCAAATGGTTCATGGCGAAGAGGTCAGCTTGCCTGCCTACTCTCCCTAACCCCCAGACCTAACTTAAGACCTTCTGGCTCTTGGTTAGGTATCATAAAACAACACCATAAATACCTTGAGTCAATATGAGTGTCCCTTCTACAGAGCAACCACCCCACAGCGTCGGTTTTCTTACATTCCCTGTCTATAACAAAGGAATGTACTTTTTACCGCTTGAAGAAACATAGATATTGTAACTTTGTCAAAAATTGCCATCACAGGCAGGCAAAGGAGCGAGAGGTCAAGGACACCGGGCCGGGGGAGAAGCCGGAGACCAAGCCGTCCACGAGGAACCGCACGGCGGCGGGGTCAGGGTGGTGGCAGAGGGCCGCAGCCAGGGCAGAGAGGATGACGGGGGTGGACAAGAGGGCCGACTAGCGAGCCCCAGCGAACGTGGCCTCATTAAACTGCTGCAGCCGCCATAGGCCCCGTCTAAGGCACGGGGGGCGGAAACCTGGGAGGGGAGAAGGAGGTCAGCCAAGTCGACATAATTACCCTGGAGGATGGCAGCCCGGAGGGAGGGAGACACGGGGGAAGGCCTGGAGGCGGAGGAGGCCGCGGGGCGGACGGGAGGGGGCGCCGTGGCCAGCGTGAAGGGAGGAGCGGGCAGGGGACCAGTGGGGAGGGCAGCAGCCGAGGGCGACGGGACGGCCGGAGCGGAGCCACCTGCAGGGGGAATAACAAGACACACAGGTAAATGGGCGGAGCTCAGGGCAGGGCCCGGAGAAACTGAGGACGGGGCAGGGCCCGGAGAAACTGAGGACAGGACGGGGACCGTAGGGCAGGAGTGGCCGGGCGCCGCGGAGCAGGAGACCGGGAGCGGCGAGCGTAGCCGGCGGAGGAGGAGAAGCGGGACCACCTGGGGCCGCCAGAGGCGAGGCCGGGAAGGCTGAGGAGAGGGCGAGGGGGAGAAGCCTGGGCCAGCGCAGGCAGGGAGCCAGGAGACGGGGCGAGCCAGACAGCAGCCGAGCGGGAGCAGCGGGAGCAGACCAGCGGCAGCAGCAGGAAGCAGGCAGTCGTGACGAAGAACAGGGTGCAGGTCGAAGCGAGATAGCGGCGATAATCGAGCGAGCAACAGTGAAAGAGATAGCGACAATGATAGTAACAATGATATTAACACGGATGGCAACGGTGGTAGCAACAGCGATCGATGACAATATGCTAGCACAATGACCAGAGCAACTGAAGACGCTTTATATAGGCCTAGTAATTGACGTGCAGAGTTTTCGCTAGGCTGATTCGAATTCGAAGTTGATTGGAGTTGGTGCGCATCTTCCGTGCTTCGCTAGGCTGACCTGAGTTAGAGCGGAGAAGTCTTGGTGCGCTATCTTCCTCCCGAACTTTAGTTAGTTAATCTAACTCCCTATCTAGGCCAGGGGTGGCCAACCCTGGTCCTCGAGAGCCTCAGTCTTGCATGTTTTAGATGTTTCCCTGCTCCAGCGCACCTGCTTCAAATGAATGGTCTTTCTCCAAGCCTGATACCATTACTCTTGCATTCTCATACCTTTGGCTTAATAAGTACTTCATGATATTACCCTAACTTACAGTACTAGCTACTAACCTGTTGGTACCTTCTCCCACAACGCCTCCATGCTTATCCAGCCTGTTTGCAAAGACATTTGACCACAGAAACTTCAGACCTGTTGCCCATTCTTCTACTACTAGCTGACCAAGTTCTCCAACCTTTGGTTTGGTGATAAAGTTGATTATTGATTAACCCATAGCCAGTGTTGGGGAGTAACAGAATACATGTACCGGCGTTACATATTCAGAATACAAATTATGAGTAACTGTATTCTGTTACAGTTACAATTTAAATAGTTGGATTTAGAATACAGTTACATTGTTGAAATCAATGGATTACATTACGATACTTATCTGTTATAAAAGTTTATTCACTCTCTAAATAAATTAAAGGGGTCATTGACTGAGTTTTTTGGATATTTCACACTGTCCCTTAAGGTCTCCAAATAGGGTATGTAACATTGGTTGGGCTGAAAATGGCCCGGGTGCTGTTCTATGCCCCCTGGTGCTTCATGTGAAATGTTCCCGGGAAAAAAGTGTTCTCCTTTTATGGTATGCTCATGAATATATAAATGAGCTGCGCGCTGATTGGTTGGTTTTCAACGAATGAAGCTGTGGAGCAAAAACGCAACACGGCCAACAGCACTCACTGAAACATCGAAGGTGGAGACTTTAAATAAAACGTGCAAATAAATATATTGTGTCTACACAACACTGTAACGTTACAGTTTAGCAAACAAACTATATGATGATTCAACTCAGCTTCAGTTAGCTAGATATCTCACTGAAAAATAAAATGAAAAATAACCTGACAAAGATCTGGACAACACAGGTTATTTATTCTAATGAAACACTAGTCAGGAACATGAAATAACGCGTTAGCCCCATTGCCAATAAACTAGGCTAAATCATCACACATTCTACCTGCTCTTGCGTTAGAAAGCTAAACTAGTTTACATGCCTACAGTATAGGTGTTTTCGCTATCTAGCTGTTGTAACGGCAGGACTCGTGAAGGGTTACCGTTGCATAATGAGGGACAAGACACAAGGTAGCTTCAAGTCAAATTCAAGTATTTATTTACACCAACAACGATAAGCAACAAAATAGGGGTACGAAAAAGGTAATGTTCGATGTCGTGCATGAGTGGGTGAATGAATGCATCAATATGTTAGGTATCAGTCAAAGTGTGAGTATGAGGGAGAATATCAAACCATAGTGCCTAATGAGAGAGAGAGAGTGAGATAAAGAAAAAAAACCTTTTATAGCCCCACCCTAAACACAGGTGCAGACAATAAAGCACTTGGCTCAGGCTCCGCCTCTGCCCGTGCACTGGCAGGGTGAAGCCTGAAGGGGCACAGGTGGGCTTCACACTGTTCTTGCATTTCTTGCAAATCAGCGTTAATAAAAAGCAGATGAGCTAGAGTCTAGCTAACATTGACTCGACGGGCATGGATGATGTTTGTCTCTACTGTAGTGTAGAAGATCCCTGTGCAGTTTGACCCTCAATTACACATTTGCTCGAACCATTTCATTAAGGACGGTTTTGAAAACCTGGAACAAATTAAAGCAGGATTCGCTATGAAGCTGTTGCTGAAAAGAGGTGCGTTCCGACCTTATGTTCATCACAACCACAAGCTGTACTATGATTTTGTCGGTAACAGTTATTAGCAATGCTAACATATCCTGTATCTAGCACCTACCTTTCTCCGGTTCTTTTAAATAGATAGTATAGATAGGCGTTAGCAATAGGCTAGACTGCTATTAATTTTCTGACAATTTGTTCGGAAGCTTCCCTTCTAATGCCGACTACAGCTAGTCTAGCTAGAGTAATTTGCTAAGTAAGGTATGTTGATGTGTTTTGAAACTTATTTAGCATTCTACCTATGCTAGATACAGGAGATGTTATTATTGCTAATAGGCTAACTGTTAGCGACAAAATCATACTTACCAGAGCTACCAACTCTCACGGTTTCGCCGTGTGACACACGCTTTTGCATGTTTTCACACGCACTCACGCCACACAACCAATTTCTCACGCCAAAATGAAAATTCTGATTTTCTGATATTCTACCAGCTACCAAATCCCACGCTAAGGTTTTTTTTAAAGTTGGCAGCCCTGCTTACAGCTTGCGTTTGTGATGAGCATTCAGTTGGAACAGCACCCTTTTCATCAACAGCAGCAGCTCCTTCTTTAAATTGTCCAAGGTTTTCATTCAAAACTGTCTTTGGTGAAATGGTTTGAGCAAATGAATAAATGACTGTCAGAAAGTAAAAACGTTCAAACTTTCTCCTTTGTTGTTCACGTAGAAGTACACAGAGCAGCGCGCAGTTAAACTAGTGTCTGAGATCCTGGGCCAGAACACCAGATGACGGTTGGTCTTCAAAGTTTTCTTTAATGCTCGCATTATAAAAGTAAGTTGGTTGTTGTTCAACCTTATTTAATTCTGTAAAGTTTATAAATAGTCTATGTAGCGGTCGGAGAATTGTGTATACTGCGCTGTGGAATGTTTAGTTTAGTTTTCGACAGTGGTCGGATTTTATTAATATAATGGCATTGTTAATATATTATTTGTGGTACCTATATTCTGTAATATGCTGTGTTGGGAGTGTGATAATTGTCTACGTTCTGTGTCGTTTTAGGAACAGGGTCAGATGGCTGAGTGGTTAGGGAGTCGGGCTATTAATCAGGAGATTGTTGGTTCGATTCTGGCCATGAAAAATGAAGTTTTGTCCTTGGGCAAGGCACTTCACCCTATTTGCCTCGGGGAGAATGTCCCTGTACTTACTGTAAGTCTGTCTGGATAAGAGCGTATGCTTAATGTATAGCTAAATGTAGCAACACCACAATCACTCATTTAAGATACGCAAAACTCCACAAATTTCCTAGCAATAAATCTACTAAATAAAGCCGTGTCCAAGAGTTGTGTTCTAACAGACACCCTGGGAACGAACACAATGCACCAACATATATTTTATAATTTGTTTTTTTACGTGAGGTATCGGTCTTTGGTATCATGGTATTTTTAGGAATACTACATGAGCCTGGTATCGGGCCCGATACTGGTATCGGCATCGGTGCATCCCTACTTTCTATAGTTTGGGAAGCAATAAGGAATATATTACAGAATTGCCATCATTATTAACATTGACTCAAACTTTACACCTGTTGCACATATTTCATGTGTCCATAAATAAGTGCCACATTGACCTATGGACTTGATCTGTTCCACAAACGAGGAAGACACTGCAACATGTTACCATGTCCAAAGGCAACTTCATATCTCTAACAAGATTGAAATAAAGGAAATCTAGTTTATCGCTAAAGCAAAGAAAATGCTTTAAGCATCCGCTGGTCCAAAACTGATACTCTGATTAAATCACAAGTTTATATTAAGACTCTTGAGAATAAAACCTGAGAAAAAGTTGAATGTAAGATGAACAGTAAATTTATTCTGAATATTTGAAATATGAATGCTTGGCTAATTGCTTTGGATATTTCCAATGAAATGTCTCTCCTTGCTCCTCAGCGCACGCGCTCCAAGTTCTCACAGACATAGGCCGAATCCCAATACTCTGTCTTACCCGTAGCTCTTACCAATAGCCCTTAGTTTTGCGCATTCACGTGAGAGTAAGTGGTGTCCCAATACTCATTTTGATCGAGGGATAGGGCTAGGACTAGGGTTGGGTACCGAAACCTAGCCTGGCTCTGCCCACCTACGTACTTCCGCTCAATTTTGATTTTGCTTCTGTACTAGGTCTGGTCCTTCGGTACCCATTTCAGATCTTGGAAATAGATTTTCTATTTGGGCCAATCAGCGAACAGAGGGAGTGGCTGAGAACGATAACGTTGATGTCGTGCGCTAGTTTGTGTTGTAGTTCCGTAATGGTGGTGGAGAAAGATGCGAGCGAAGCCATTCGGTCCGTTGTGGCAACACTGCCGAATATCCAGAAACTAAAGCCGGAGCAAGAACAAGTTTTGCTGAGTTTTCTTAGTGGCAATGATGTCCTTTGAAAAGTTATATTTTCCAGCTACGGCAGCTAGCTCCGTTACAGTAGTGGTGAAGGAGATGGCTAAGGCGAACGCTAGCTATTGGTTATGGCAGATCCAATAGTTTTAAACTTCAACAGAGTACCCGCCTACAAGAAAGGACGTTTGTCAATGGAGCGAGGCCAGACTCTCTGTACAAATGAAATGTACAAGAGTCTGGTTAGGACCAGGCTAACCGAAACAAGGTGTTATGTCTGTAAAACACCATAGGGCACCGGTTGGGCCAGGTGATGTTACTGTGTGTTAGTTACTGTTCCTTTAAGAGTTTCAGCATCAGAGTACAGCAGGTGTCGTAAACTGTGATGTGCGGGAGTTCGAATAAAGAAATGAAACGAAGCTGCACGCGTGATCTCTGAGTCTTCACAGACACAATATTTGGCGAACGAGGATGTCTATTTTCGCCCTTCCACCGCCGCCACCTTTCTTACCTGTCCCCGGTGACCTGACTGTTCCTTGGGACCGATGGCTGTCGTCGTTCGAGGATTATTTGCTGGCTTCGGGGGAGGCGGACTTCGCAGAGCCGCGGAAGTGTGCGCTCCTCCGCCATTGCCTCGGCCAGGAGGGCCAACGAATCCTTGCCACGCTTACTCTGCCAAACGAAGCTTATGCTACAGCCACGGCCGCCCTGAAAGCCCATTTCAGCTCTGGCAGGAGCCGTCGGATGCATCGCTTTGAGTTTCGTCAGAGGGCCCAGACGTCGGGTGAGACTATCGCTCATTTTGTGTCGGCACTACGTGGGCTAGCCAAGCTCTGTGAGTTTGGGGCACTGGAGGACGGACTTATAGTTGATCAGCTAATAGAGAAAACGTCTTGTAGTCAGTTGAGGGAGAGACTGTTGCTGGAGCCAGACTCCATGACACTAGCGGATGCCTTGGTGATCGGAAAACAATTGGAATCGGCTCTGATAGAGGCGCGCAAATTCGGCCGCGCCGTGCACGATTCCGTGGCGTCATCACCACCGTCAGTTCAGAACATGACCCTAGAGACTGCTGAGGCCGCTGACGGGGTGAGTGACAGTTTGGCTGTACAGAGAGTGGACAGGGGGTTTCAGGGAGAGTGGGCTCAAGAGCTGTACCAACTGTGGCTCCTCTAAACATGCAACAAGAGACCAGTCATGCCCTGCTCAAGGGAAACGCTGTCGCAACTGCAATAGGTTGCACCATTTTGCACGTTTCTGTCGCTCCCCTCCTGCCCGCTCTGACACTACTGCTGTCCCCATCAACTCAATACAGGGCTCACAGCCGTCGTTCAAGCTCTGCACATGTCGTGTGGGTATGGCTCACGTCCCGCTCCTTGTGGATACAGGGGCAAAGGTGTCAATCCTGAACAAAAAAACGTATGACCGTTTTTTCAGCCATGTGCCGCTAGAAGCAATGGCTCAACCCCTGTCAGGCTACGGCCATTCTCCCATCTCCACTCTGGGTGTGGCCCGCCTCCCTGTCAGATATGATCTACAGTGTGCCCCAGACGCTGAGTTTTGCATCACCCGGAAGGGAGCCAACATAATGGGCCTCGACTTGTTCCTTGCCCTGGGTTTTGCAGTGACTGATGCTAGGGGCCTGCAGGTCCTGCAGGTCGCTGTTTCCGGGCCTGACCGTTACCCAAAACTGTTTGAAGGGGCTGGGTCGCATGTCAGGATTTGTGCACCAGCCTACCGTCGACTCGTCAGTCCGCCCTGTTATCCAGCCCCTACGACGCATTCCCCTGGCTCTCCGTGACGCGGTGGAGACTGAGCTACATCGCCTGGTGGAGGACGACGTCATAGAATCAATTGACGCTTCACCATGGGTGTCGAACCTGGTGATAGCCAAGAAGAAAGGGGGTGGACTGCGCCTCTGTGTCGACTTGACGGATGTAAACAAAGCCATCATCCCTGATAAGTACCCCCTGCCGACAGCCGAGGAGCTCACAAGCCATTTCCATGGTTCCACCGTCTTCAGTAAGATGGACCTACGACATGGCTACCTGCAGGTTCCCCTGGCACCCGCCAGCATGGATCTCACAGCTTTTGTCACACATATGGGTGTTTTCAGGTATAAACGCATGGCGTTTGGACTTTCTTCGGCTCCAAGCGTTTTCAAAAGATTATGTCACTCATACTGGCGGGTATCCAGGGCGTCTCTATCTACCTAGACGACGTGGTGGTGCATGCACCCTCCCCTGCATTGCACGACGCTCGTCTGGAACAGGTTTTTCAGCGTTTTGAACAGCATGGGGTCACTTTGAATGCAGAGAAGTGCATGTTTGGGGTTGAGGAGGTGGTCTTCCTGGGTTTCAGGCTCTCCAAGGAAGGTATTGCCCCAATTATGTCTCACACTGAGGCCATCCTGTCCCTGCCGGACCCGCAGACGCCATCCCAGTTGTCCTCCTTCCTGGGGATGGCTGCCTATTACCTCAGGTTCATGCCGCACTACTCTGACTCAACGGAACCTCTGCGCCGGCTGCTCAGAAAGGATGCTACGTGGGACTGGACACCAGCCTGCCGCGATGCAGTGCGCATCATAAAAGAGCGGCTTACGTCCCCGCCCACACTGACCCACTTCAGCCTGACGGCGCCCACCATGGTCACCTGTGATGCCTCTGGGGTGGCACTGGGAGCGGTGCTCTCTCAGATTCACGAGGGGGTGGAACGCCCAGTGGCTTTCGCCTCACGGGCGCTTACTCCAGCAGAGCAGAAGTACTCAGTGGGGGAAAGGGAGGCCCTGGCCTGCCTGTGGGCATGTGAACGCTGGCATGTCTACCTGTACGGGCGGGCCTTCACCATACGCACAGACCACCAGGCGCTGACGGCACTGCTGGCGACTAAAGGCTCGGGGCACAGACCTATGAGACTGCTGAGGTGGGCGGACCGACTGAACCAGTACAACTTCAGTCTGGAGTTTGTGCCTGGGCGGGCAAATACGGTGGCCGACCTCCTGTCAAGAGCTGTCTCGGTGACCAAGGAGACAGGTGGGTCGAGATCAGAGGTGGAGGGTGACGAAGACTGGGTCCACATCCTGCACGGGCCCCTCAGTACAGTAGTCACCCTGACTGAGCTGCAGCAGGCCTCAGCTGAGGATGACACTCTCACAACTCTCCGTACCTACGTCCAGGATGGCTGGCCAGCCAAGGTGGATGACAACCTGCTCCCCTATTACCGCTTCCGAGACGAGCTCTCCTGCTGGGGGGCAGTGTGCCTTGCTCGTGGCCATCGAGCTGTTGTTCCTGAGACCCTAAGGGCCGGAGTTCTTCACATGGCACACGAGGGGCACCTGGGTGTGGTCAAGGTAAAGCAATGCTGCCGGGACACAGTGTGGTGGCCCCACATAGACTCTGATGTAGAGGAGATGGTACGCAACTGCGCATGCTGCCTCCTGAGTGGGAAAACAGGGCAGCCTGCCACGGCACCACTCACTCCAACTCCTTGGCCGTTTGCACCTTGGGAGCATCTCCAGGTGGACCTCTGTGGGGTTCATTCAAAATGGCCGTAGGTTTTCCAACTGAGCTCCATCACCACGCACACTGTCATCAGCCGCTTGGATGACCTGTTTGGGCGCTGGGGGCTTCCCAGTGTTGTTACTACAGATAATGGAGCCCAATTCACATCGGCTGAGTTCACAGAGTTTCTGACATTGCGGTCCATCAAGCACATCAGGACGGCAGTGTATCACCCGGAGAGTAATGGAGGGGTGGAAAGACTGAATAAAACTCTCAAGAATGGACTCCGAGCCTGTCTGGAGGAAGGCAAAACCTTCAATGATGCTCTAAACCAAACCCTCCTGACCATCCGGGCATCCAGGCACTCTGCTACCGGGGTATCACCTGCACTGCTCATGATTGGACGTGAACTAAAGCAACCACTTGACTGCTTGAGAGCGAAGCCGGCCCCTCTACATGAGAGCCCAGGGCTCCAGAGAGCCAAAGCACAGGTTGCAGTTTCACAGGCTAGGATGAAGGGGAGGTATATATACCCGGTTCCACTATGGAATCGGTTCCTACGCATCCGGTAGGAATCGGACCGGATTAGAATGCGCATTTCGGTTTCTCATTTCGGTTCCACTTAATGAGTTGACTGAAATATTTTCCCTGTTGCTCCGAAACGGACGTCTAACTATCAACTTTCTCTGTAGTCTACCGTTAGCTAGCTACCGTAAATGTAGGCTACTTTCAAAATGCCATATTTTCCCTTTGGACTCACCAAAACGGAAGTTAAAGCATTTTAACCATTCACTGCATGTGATCACTAAACATATTACATATTGTTCTGTCTATCGATAGGTAGCTTTTAGTGCATTTAAAATGCCTAAAGCAAAGCGGTCCAAAGTGTGGCTGTATTCCACAGCCAAGGATTCCGACCTACAAATGTTTCAAAACGATTGCATCTGAAGAGGGAACCACGTCAAATGTATTGAAACATGCGGCGACACACGGAATACTTCAGCAGAGGGACGTACCGTGTTCGACAGCTTGCGGACATAAGTCCCTGGTCCCGGGACAGCCTCCACAATTTGTCAGCCCTTTAAAACTCATACTGTGTGTACAGGCCTCTTCGACACTATCTCAGAGAATTTTCTCCTGTGCAGGACATGCCATACTTCAGGAAAGGTGTCGTATCTTGCAAGTGAAGGCAAATATGGTAATTTTTCTGCAAAAGAACTGCTGAACTTTGAAGCTGGTTTAGTGAACATACCAACTCAATGTTTATTTTGTTACTTGTTATTAGTGTAACTGTTATTTATTGTTAAATTATAGTACATTTACATTTATGCATTTAGCAGGCGCTTTTATCCAAAGCGACTTACAAAAAGAGAACTTACAAAAGTCCATAGGTCACTGATCATAAACAACGAGATAGCCCCAAACATTGCAGGAACTAAAACATGAAGCATACATTGTGAAAACTAAATAAGTCCCAAAGAGAAGAACCATAAGAGCATGTAGTTAACAAGATACAATTAAACAACATGAACCTTGAAAAGTGCAAGGGTGTACCTGTGGAAACAAGCAACAAAAATATATTACACAGCAAGTACAATAGTTTTAAGACAGTTAAAACTAACCAACAAGAGCAACAAGTCTCTCAATAAGAGTCATTGTGATACGAGAGGGAAAAATATGGTCCAGCCAAACATTCCTAAGTGCCGTTGTACTCCTGGAACAAGTGCGTCTTGAGCATTTTCTTGAAGGTGGGGAGACAGTCAGTGTCTCTGTCTCTGAGGTGGGGAGTTGATTCCACCATTGGGGGGGGCCAGACAGGAGAAGAGCTTGTGTTGGGACCGGGCGCTCTTGAGCGGTGGGAACACCAGACGGTTGTCAGAAGAAGACCATAGGTGGCGGGTGGGGGTGTAAGGCTGGAGCATAGACTTGATGTAGTCGGGTGCAGTCCCGTTCACTGCTCGAATGGTCAGTACCAGGGTCTTGAATCTGATACAGGCCATGATGGGAAGCCAGTGGAGGGAGATGAAGAGCAGGGTAACATGGGAGCGTCTGGGAAGACCAGGCGGGCTGCCGCGTTCTGAATCCTCTGGTGACCGGCGAGCAGCGAGTTGCAATAGTCCAACTTTGAGAGGACAAGTGCTTGGACTAGCAGCTGGGTGGAATGCTCAAACAGGTATCTCCTGATCTTCCGGATGTTGTAGAGGGTGAATCTACACGACCAGGAGACTGCAGCAATGTGGGCTGTGAGGAAGAGCTCGTCATCCATGGTCACCCCGAGGTTCCTGGCAGAGGATAAAGGAGTCACTGTTGCGGATCCCAGGGTGATTGAGAGATCGTGGGAGATGGAGGGTTTGGCAGGGATGATGAGTTCTGTTTTGGCGAGGTTTAGCTGGAGGAGATGTCTGTGAGGCAGGCCTCGATCCTAGCTGAGATCCCCGGATCAGTCGGGGGGAACGATAGGTACAGCTGCATGTCGTCAGCATAGCAGTGGTAGGAGAAGCCATGGGAGGTGATTATTGGTCCAAGCGGGGTGGTGTACAGGGAGAAGAGGAGGGGTCCAAGGACGGAGCCCTGTGGGACACCAGTGGAGAGCTGGCGGGGGGCCTGACACTTTGCCTCCCCAGGAGACCTGGTAGGATCTTCCCGACAGGTAGGATGAGATCCGAGGATGACCTTGAAGCCACTGGCAAACTGGAGGGCAGTGGTGATTGACAGGAGGGCAGTTTCTGTGGAGTGGCCAGTCTTGAAGCCCGATTGGTTGGGGTCAAGCAGGTTGTTCCGAGAGAGAAAGTTTGACAGTTGGTTAGATACAGCGTGTTCAATTGTTTTAGAAAAGAAGGGTAGCAGTGAGTAGGTAGAGAAAAGTTTGTGAGGGTTTAAGGCAGAGTTAATTTTCAGAATCCTTTATCAGAATCCTTTATTAGTCCCACAATGGGGAAATTTGTTCAGGACGTATTGGGTTTTAGCATCAGTTATACGGGCAGAGAAGGATTTAAGTTGGGAGTGATACTTATCAAGGTCCAGACAGTCTTTAGACTTGCGCCATCTCCTCTCAGCTGCTCGAAGGGTGGACCGTTCTTCACAAATAACATCCGTGAGCCACGGGCAGGAGGGAGAAGATCGCGCAGGCCTGGTTGACAGGGGACAGAGTGTCAAGTGATGCAGTTAATGTGGATAACAGGGTGTTGGTGGCAGTGTCGGTGGGATGGGACATGAACTTGTCAATGGGAGGGAGGGAGGATGTTAGAATGGAGCAGAAATGAGAGGGGGATAGGGGGCGGAGGTTGTGGCAGAAAGTTACGAGGGGAGGGGAGGTGGTAGGGGTTGGAGGGAGAGAGACAGAGAATTGGATGAAGCAGTGATCAGAAATGTGTAGTCCGGTTACAGAGGTTAAGTCAGTGATACAGTTACGTGTCAGGATGAGGTCGAGCTGTTTTCCTGCCTTGTGGGTCGCCTGTGTTTTCAGCAGCTTCAGGTCAAAGGAATTCAGAAGGGACTTGAAGTTGATGGCCTGCGTTCCTTCGAGGTGGATGTTGATGTCCCCAAGGAGTCTCAGCGGTGTTCCATCATCCGGGAGAGCGCTGGCGGCTCTGGTGGGCAATAGAGGACAACTAAAAATGCTTTGATAGGATCAGTAGCATCACATAATGGTGTTCAAATGATTTGGCAGTATTTGTAGTTCAGTCAAAACAATCACTTATTAGATTTGAACATTTATTGTTACATGACATAGACAAGTAGATGTCTTTGGCGGAGTGGATGATCTAAGGGAAGAACTCCCTGTCTCCTCGATGCAACACATACATACACGACATATGAGGCAGGGAGCAATAGAGATATAATCCCCCAACACGCCACCACTTCGCCAGACTATGTAGAGCGGAGCGCCGCTTCTCACAGGAGGACCCCCTTACATCCCACTACATACGTACTAGTGGCGAAAACAAGCGTTTCTGGATGCGGGGGTCATGCTAGCATTAACGATGACCGAGGCTGTGTCTACTACCGCGCACTTGTGCACTTCGAGCACTTACTTTCAGTGCTTAGGGCGCTTACGCTGAAAAACCAAATAATTCAGTGCACTGAAAGTACCCGGATGATGCACTGCAAACGGTCCAAAAATGAAGTGTCCGACGATGGACACTACTCGCCCTAAACGGGCGCCATCTTGGCTACGTAGCGGAAGAGGAGGAGTCCAGTGACAGAAATACAAGCGGGTTTGTTTCGCGGGTTTAGTTTCTCGGGTGTCGCGAGCAGATTTGCGTGCGTCACTTCCCGCTAAGTGGGTAGGTAAAGTGTTCCAGTTTAGACAGCGCTACTCAGCAACTGAGTGCACTGCAAATGTAAGTGCACTACATTGCAGTGCACTACATTGCAGTGTACTTCGTTAAGTGCGCGGTAGTAGACACAGCCTAAGACTATGTGTGCATATCCGTCATGTTACATACCATCTGATGTGCGGTTTACCGACCCGTCCCACGCGCACATCCCGTCCAGACCCGGTGCTGGACGGGATGTGAACCTACGACTAAGCCAAATACATCGACCATCTCCCCGGTACCCTTCTCATCCGACCTCGGGCAGATAGCTACCTCTAGAGAGCTGCCCCCCCTGCGCCCGTCAGCAAACCCATCAGGATGTATGCAAAGGCAGCACGTACGCTGGAACACGAAGATATGTTATCTAGTGTAAATTACTAGTGTCAGCAAGAGCACCTGCTGTTCCCTGGCCGGTATCCAGGGTGTCTCCGCAGATATCTTGACTCGGACGCTGGATTCTGATCGATTGCTACCGAATCAGAGCACGTCTGCAGATAACCAGTGCCTAGCCAAGATCTAAGGAGACATTCTACCATGCTTGTAATCCGGAAGCCTCTCATCCATACAGGGCAGAGTTACAGCTGTCTCTAGAGACCCATTCCTCTAGCGCCCGTGGCAACCCCAAAGATGTACACGAGTCGCATGTGCATGTACCATCAATGTCACTATGTGATAATGAATAACCAAATGTGTCAGCAGAGCACCTGCTGTTACCTGGCCGGTATCCAGGGTATCTTCTCAGATATCTTGACTCGGACGCTGGATTCTGGTTGATTGCTACCGAATCAGAGCACGTTTGAGTATCGCCAAGATCTAAGGAGACATTCTACCATGCTTGTGAACTGGTAACCTCTCATCCATACAGGGCAGAGTTAGCTGTCTCTAGAGACCCATTCCTCTAGTGCCCGTCAGCAACCCCAAAGATGTACGCGAGGCATATGTGCATGTCCTACCATCAATATCGCTATGTGAGAATGAATAAACAAATGTGTCGGTAGAGCACCCGCCGTTCCCTGGAGTCCAGGGCACCTCTAGAGATATCTCGATTCAGACACCATGGATTCTGATTGATGGCTACCAAATCAGATCAAATCACCTTTTCCTTGCCGGCATCGTTGACAACCGGGACTCGGAAGGCGTCGCCCGGAAAGCGACATAGCAGGTACTGCGACATAAAGGAGAGTGAACAAAACAGTTAGTTCGAGCAACCACAAGAGGTACTTTTGCATAGTATCAGATTGGACACAGTAAACATTCACTGCACAATAGTGGTGAATTCCCCACACCGTGAAATATTAAAAGGTTGTGAAAACACTGACTCAAGTAAAATCGCGTATAGGGCCGAAATACCCTTGTTCAGTTGGACACCGGTAATCCGAAGGGTTTTGCCTTTAACAAGCAATGTCACAGAGGGCTCACATACACCCACAGAACTTCCCCTCACCAACCTAACCTCAGTGGCCTATATGTGCAAGGTGGGTAGAATGATAGTGTACGTAATCTTGATTCTGAATGCTGCTCTCTTTCCCGTTGATCAGCAGCTTGCTCAGGGCTCCGAACACCTACAATAAATTGAATACCCGATACCAGTGTTTAACATGTCTGCACTGTGCGCTCCTCACCCCTGCTTAGAACCACAAAGTTGCATCCTTCATCCACCAGTGTGGATTGAAAATACCTCATGTACTCGCTGACAGACAACATAGGCCTACATGTGCACGACGCACGCACCCGGGCCTAAGGTCTAGCACAGTCTGCGAAATGACAGCATGCTTGCCTATCGAAACTCCTGAAATGAAACAAGGCCGTGCGACAGTCTCTATAGCCTGAATGAATGCGGTGCGCAATGTGAGATTCCCACACTCTGGTCCATGTCAGCAGTCTGACTAGATTGTTAAGCACAGAACCTCCTTACGATGATGTGGACCTTGCTTGGATATCACAACAGTAACCTTCCCTACGCACTAACAAGGAATCACGATGGAATACAATTGTGTAAAGCCTTGGAATACGTCTCAAGTGCCAGGAAGTTAACTCCGTGGCCACAGGGCCTTGTCCGGAGAACGCGATAACCCCCCAAACCCACGGAGGAAGCTGCGTCGGTACGAAATCGAGGCAGCGGACGACTCCACGGAATCGCGATAGAAGAACTGATGCCGTGCCAACAGCCGCGCAGCCTAATCAAAAACGCAGATCCGATCGCAACAGTCTACACTATCCCAAAAATTTGCCACGTGTCGAGAAGTCCAACAGACGGGACGCGAACCCTGGGGCATGATGTATAGGGGAAGTAAGTGCCCCCCGGGCACCGCAACGACAGCAGGTCCCGCACAGCCATAGAAGTGGCGCCTGAAGCGGCCCTCACGACGCCAAAGACGCGCTCCAGGCATCTAAGAGTAACGACGCCTGCACAAACCGCTATCAGTAAATGCAGAGAAACTTAGGTAAACGGGCCTACGGTCTACTCAAAGGACAGAGAAATGTCCACGCAATCAAACAAATGTCCACGCAATCAAACGCGTCCGAACACCGAGATGCAGCGCGGGCGGAGACGACGGAACATCCACTACCAAATCGTCCAGCAGGTGCACGATGCCGAACTGGTGCTCATTACCAGGATCCAACACGGAGCCACGACTGAACATCCACTACCAATTCGTCCAGCAGGTGCACGATGCCGAACTGGTGCTCATTACCAGGATCCAACACGGAGCCACCGACAGCATGTCGGCCGTTTCGCGGCCGAACACCACTCCACCGAGAGTAGGCTGCAGCTGCCACCCCACCGACGCCGATTAGGTGCCACTGAGAGGCAGGCAGCAGAAGCACGGACCAGGATCGTTGACCTGCAGGCAGGCTGAGAATAGCTGTCTGCTTGAGATGTGAATGCTAGAGTTTAGTCCATCCCCTCCAGAACAAGATCACGCAAGAGGAACCGTTGCACTCGGAACTGATAAATATGCACTCGGATGTGAATCGAAATATTATTACTGGAATAAAAGCGTCCGCTAAATGACGAAACGTAAACGCAGTCAAAATAAAACTGGTAATAATATGCGTCAAAGCATGTAATGTAGATAGATGTCCCTTCATGCGATGATGCAACAATACCCACACGTTAGCATCGACCCACTACTAGCCACAACGTAGGGGCACTCAGACGGCCCATCACACGTCAATTACACTTGCATTGCCACACTCGACATACATGCGTGAGTCCAACTATCCCCACGCTCCCAAAGCATGAGTTAACCCCAAACCGTAGTTAGCTAGCTAGTTCCTTCCGGCAAGTAACTACTTGGCATGACACTCGTAGCTAGCAACGCTAGGCCTACTAGAAGCTGGTGTAACCCATACGTTACCGTCTTGCCAGTACATTGTTTGCCACACCAGCGTAAGCGCATAGAGCTAGAATAGTCTGTATGAGTATTGAAACATTCATTTGAAATGTCCGAAACCACACATCCGTGATGGTAGCATATACTGTGGGCCCACACGAACGATCAGATACTGTTACGCTACTCAACGGGTTTACCGATAATATAGGGATACAATATTTTAACCTTCGTATGTTATTGACATTTAGTACGTTTCCAGCCTGAACATCTGGCCAGGGACAGCAGACGAGAATTAGCCTCTGGCTACCTCTGCGCAGGTACAGTTTTTACTGTTGAGTGAGCATCCCTGAAATGAGAATAAAAAAAACACATTGACAAGCTGTTACGTAAAGCACCGGCTCATACATTTCCGATATTGATTCCGGGTACTTCTGAATGCCATGGCAATCATGGCTATTAATGCCATACCATCGATTTAAAGAGCCGAAGATACACAAACCCTCTTATTCGGGTACGCCATTCCTGATTTTCCAGCCGATGGTGTCCGAAGACACGGATCACGCCTATGGAAGGCCAACTGTGCCAAAACGTCTGAATTCGCGTTCGTGTACAGACGTCAAAAATGTTTGACGTCTGTACACGTTTTGACGTCCGTACACAGCCGTTTTTGCGTCTGTACACGTTTAAAATTGGGTGCTACCACTTCATTCGTTTCTGAGGGGAAACCAGATAACGATCATTGCAAGAGAGATGTAGCATTTTCAACAACTGTAGGCTATTTTGTTATACATGTTCTGTCGTCGTTTAACAGTTGTGGATGTTTTTGTTAGGTAGCCTATATGTCTCGCGTAGGCTACAGCATTGCAGTGAGGTGCACTGGTTTGAAACCATAGGTAATGATAATTTCACCAATAAATCGTTGACTTATAATCTAATGTCATAATAAATCCTACAACGAAAATGTATTTGTGAGGAATGTTTATTTTAACGATTGAAAACGGATGCATCATAGACCGCAGTAGAGTCCCGGATATAATACACTTGGAGTGTCGATCAGGTCATGATATATCTCTGTTCACTGGATTACAGGGCTTGACAGTAACTTTTTGAGGCACTTGTCCTTTGGACGAGTACATTTACGTTTCACTTGTAAATGCACAAAAGTCACTTGACCCCGATACCTTTAAATAGCCTGACCAAGTGATCGGGCAAAACTACCCTAGCTAACAGAGGTTGCTTTCTCAGGAAAATGAGGAATGAAACAGGCTCGGTTAAAGAAATCCAATATGCTGGCTATCTTCAGCAGGCTCGTATCTACGTTAGGCAGTCCTCTCTGACGTTTCTGGAGTGAAATACAACATTGTGCACTGTCACACTGCCAGGGAGCGACAAGTCTGACTGGGGCTAACGTCAAAACAGTGTAATGGGGACGTAGTCTCACTCAAATTGCCAGTTTAAACAAATCACAAAACTAATCGGACCAGCTGGCTAAAAGCAGAATTACCATATCTCTTGAAAGCTGCCCTGCTCGACTTTTTATATGTCGAATTGACTGTAAAACTGTACAATTACGAACTTTGTGACATGACGCGAAGACATGGCGCTCGTATACTTTAGTGTGATACCGGATCAACCGCACAAGTGGCTCTCCCCCACACAAATGGACTGTCCCAAATACTAAATGATAGCTACGTAAGAGCCCACATGATCACAGTAGGACTACATAAAACATATTACAGGACTACATACATAAAAAGGGGGGTGGCTATGTTGACGCCAACCAATAGCATGGAAGCATAGATGGTCCAAACGTGTACAGACGTCAAAAACGGCCGTGTACAGACGTCAAAACGTGTACAGACGTCAAAAATTAACGTCTGTACACGTTAATTTTTTACGTCTGTACACGAATGCGAATTCAGACGTTTTGGCACAGTTGGCCTTCCATACACGCCATTCCTCCCCAGAAGTCCATGCGAAGTCGAAGGCCACGGGAGCACCTCCGAAGCAGTACCGGGGATCGGAGGATCCACCGTCGTCGCTGACCCCTCCTCCAGCGCGACGACTCGAGCACTCATGTCCGCCGGAGACCACGACGTCCAGAGGGGCCACCAGCACCTGGGCTGTGTCTACTACCGCGCACTTAACGAAGTACACTGCAATGTAGTGCACTGCAATGTAGTGCACTTACATTTGCAGTGCACTCAGTTGCTGAGTAGTGCTGTCTACTACCGCGCACTTGTGCACTTCGAGCACTTACTTTCAGTGCTTAGGGCGCTGAGAAACCAAAATAATTCAGTGCACTGAAAGTACCCGGATGATGCACTGCAAACGGTCCAAAAATGAAGTGTCCGACGATGGACACTACTCGCCCTAAACGGGCGCCATCTTGGCTACGTAGCGGAAGAGGAGGAGTCCAGTGACAGAAATACAAGCGGGTTTGTTTCGCGGGTGTCGCGAGCAGATTTGCGTGCGTCACTTCCCGCTAAGTGGGTAAGTAAAGTGTTCCAGTTTAGACAGCACTACTCAGCAACTGAGTGCACTGCAAATGTAAGTGCACTACATTGCAGTGCACTACATTGCAGTGTACTTTGTTAAGTGCGCGGTAGTAGACACAGCCACAGCCTTTGTCTTCCTCCCTGGACCAGAGCCCTCTTAGCATGCACCGTTCGGGAAGAGAAGGAAGGAGAAAGGAGCGCACTGTAGCGCACTGTACAGGCGAAAGCAACATCCGATAACGCAGGAACACCAGCAAAATGGCAGCATCACTGATCATACAACAACCGAGGTGAGTGTGTGCGTATCCGCGCGTCTTTTAAAGACGCCTTATCGGATGCGCCCAATGAATATGCGCTGCTAATATGGGTGTAGTGGGCGGAGGAAGAAAGGTGGAGTAAGACGCCTTACGTCCCTGATAAATGATGACGCATGCTGCCCGATTGCCCTGCCTGAACTAGCTGCGCTTATGTAATAGCTACGGCCACGCCACAAATTTGGTTTGATGTGTAGACCACATATGGACATTTTGAAATGGTTTGGAATGTTGAGGAGGAACCCGCCATTTCTGCCTGCAGCTATATTTGCATATTGGTTCTGTAATACAGTGTAACTCCATCTCAGCATCTTTTCTCCCACACTGCATGTTTTGTTGCATTTTTGTGTGTCACAAAAACCCTTTCTTCCAAATGTTGAAGTCTGAGTATGAGCAGCAATAGGCAAATTGTTCTACATATTACATTAACCTACTAACCACACTGAAGTGCACAGTGAACAAGGTCAGATTAATACAACCTTTCCATGCACACCTTGCATAATAATCATGAAAGTACCGTGAATGGACTTTGACCATGGCTTAAGAAAAGGTGAGGCAAGCAAATAAACCGTTTTTGTGTTGTGCAAGTGGTAGGCCTGTGGCTTATTGAGGACATTGTTATTACATTGTGGTAGCTGATTATCAGGAATACACTTGGATGTACTTGTCCTTCCCAAATATATTTTGTGGTGTACTTTACTTTATCCCTTGCTATTAGAAGTACAGTAGTTGTGCATACAAAGTGTTAGTTTTCATAACATTAGTTATGAATAATGACACAAATTTAAATCTGGTTACACTAAGAAATGTAGTGTTGCATTTCGAAAGTTTCAGTCAGGGTATTGGAAGCTGCTTGTGATTCTCTTAAGTAACCGCAGGAGGAGGTCAAAAAAAGTCTATGACTACAATAGTGCAAACAAAATTTACTTCAAACATGTCTTTCATAATTTGTATTTTATTTAACCTTTATTTAACCAGGCAGAATAATTAAGAACAAATTATTATTTTCAGTGATGGCCTGTCAAAAAAGCTTTTTGAGGGAGAGGGGAAGGGAATAATCAAATAGGACACTCTAGGTTTATATGGTACTAAAACATTTATTTAATATGTCTGATGTGTATAATTCTGATAGGTATATCTAGTGTGGTTACATTTTGACTGCTTATTAAAGAGAGAACAAACCAAATTTATTTTAAGACAAGAACTGTAAGGAACATCCTTTAGATTTGTTTCTTACCCCAAAATCTCCATGGTTGGGATTTAGTCAAAGACAATCTTTTCATAAATGAACATAGAAGCAACACTCAACAATAAGGAAATACGATACACTATGAAACCATGTCATGTGACGAGTGTATCAGACTGCCAGTAAAACACCTTGTTTATAGATCAGGAATTTGATTGTTTATTACATTCTGTCATTCTTGATTTCTTTGTCTGTAGAGGTAGTTTGACAGGAGGGTGGGATAGTCAGTCATGACTCCTGTGGCTCCTGTTTTAAACGCTGCAGTTATATCTTGCTCCTCATTGCAAACAAACAAGTGTACCTGTGAGATAAGACAAATGACAAACAAACCAATGAGTTATTTTTATTATCTTCACTTCTGTCACAATAAATGCATATAATTAATCCATCTCCCCTAACATGCCAAGAGGGAACATTTTGGTCATCAGGTCTAATTGAATAGACCTGTCAATAGAAGTCAAAAGCACCTCTCAAGTTTATTTCTTACGAAGAAAATGAAGACAGTATTGGTGTTAATAATGATCATTGTAATACCTGAATCCCTCTTGATGCAAGATGTTTCAAAAGGCTCTTTCTCATAGTTAACCTAAAATTAGGCAAAACCATAATTATTAATGTGATGTCCATCTCTTCATAAACCCACATCTGGGCTTCATCAGCTGAAAATCATTCTTGACGTGTTGAAAACAGCCATCAATAAAAAAGAGGGAAAATACCAACTTCTCTATTAGAGAGATAACCATTCTGCTCTTCAGTATGTGTTCCTCTGGAATGTATGTCCTGTACGATATAGATAGATGCCCAGTAGAGAGTGAGAAAGGTATTTGCTCTTGCCCTGTTTACACTAACACACATATGGAAATATTAGATAAATACTGTAACATTTAGGATCCTAACACTCATGAACATATAATAAATATAGCTGCAAGCAGCAATGGGGTGGCCAAGCAGGTCAGAAAAAACTTTAGACCACCCTCTTCCGTACTCAGAGTTCCGAGTACAAGCAGCAAGTTTGGTGTGAATCCATCAAAGATTTGCTGAGATACAACTTTCTGTTTGGCAGCTCTGCCTCTGATTTTGATTGGCTATAACGGACAAATGGTTTCGAAAATCATTTTGATAGTTTGTGTGAGGTTGCTTTCACTATTCATGGGTTTCAGTCACGTGATTTTTTTGTTGCGGCAGCCATCTTGAGGACAAACTCTCCTAGGGTCCCCTCAGTGAGAATGGATGATGTCGCACACGAAAATAGCACACTTTACCACCAACGAAAAGCAAAAAAAAACAGCTTACTCCACTAAAGTAGCTATCGTACCATTTGACGTTAGCTGATATATTTACCTAGCCTGGTCCTAACCAGACTCTCATACATATTACATTTGTACAGAGGGTCTTGCTCTGCTCCATTGACAAACGTTGACTTCCTTGTAGGCGGGTACTCTGTTGAAGTTTAAAACTATTGGATCTGCCCAGAGCCACTCTGATCTGCCATAACCAATAGCTAGCGTTCGCCTTAGCCAACTCCTTCACCACTACTGTAACGGAGCTAGATGCCGTAGCTGGAAAATCAAACTTTTCCCGAACCCCGTGGGGAGAAGGGCCACAACATCATTGACACCAAGAAATTGGGCGGAAGTACGTAGGTGGGAAGAGCCAGGCTAATATTTACCTCTCCCACGATCCCTCTCCACACACTGGGGAAGCCCTTAAGCCTTAAGGCATTTAAAAGCACCGAAGCCTACCGCTACTTCTCATCAGGATGGGTTAATGATCCAAAAATGAAGAAAATATTATTGATCATAGGAAGGGTCAGTGACAGTCTGTTAATCAAGCGATATTAACATTAAACGAATAGCGTTAATATCACTGAACTGAATTGCCATCCGATTCTGTTATATCAGTCACATCAGGACACCAAGTAGTTTAGCATACTTACACCACTCCAAGTAGCAACATAACATAATTCAACCATATAACTAGCCGAGGGTTTTATGCTAAACTTAGGTTTGGGCTTTAAAAGAAGGACACGGGCTTTGGGACCAAGACGGCACTGCACATCTCACTTTATTTAACTCACTCCGCCAGACCAGTAGACACAGTAGATAGACGGCATCTTGCACTTCTGTCCTTAAGATGGCGCCGCGACTACTGTGTGACGTCACATGAAACCCATGAATACAGGTAGACTACCGGTAGCTAGCGACAGGTACAGGTAGCTAGCGATTGCGTTGTGCCTGGCTTCCTTTGCAGTGGCTTACAGTCTCGCTAAACAGATAACCAAGTGACATGGCTGGCTTGTTGGCTTTGGCTGGATTCGAACTTCTTAAATTGCCCTTGCCAGGACACCAACTTATCCTAGTAAGCCACTCTCTGAAATTTCTGTTCAGTTACTGTGTAAAAATATAAGCAGTTTGTCCTGTGGCAAGCGGTTGTCAGATTTGGCCCAGGTCAATTTTGACATGTCAAGGTGATTGTGGTCTGAAGATAATCTGTGCCAAATTTGGTGAATATTTGATACATTTTGTAGGAGGAGTAGGGGAACAACGTACCACCTGTCCTGCATGTTTTAGATGTTTCCCTGCTCCAACACACCTGATTCAAATAAATGAGTCTGTAGATGCCTGGTAACGAACATGCATTTGAATCAGGTGTGTTAGGACAGGTTTGAGAACCACTGCGCTAGAGGATTCGAATGGGAGACATGAAACTTGATCAAATTGAAAAGGCAGAGTATTAGCTTTGGTCAGCTTTCAAATGCTCCGATTTGAAAATGTCCCTCATAAGAGGAAAGGTTACCTCCCCTTTCTCTGCTTTGCCCGCATAGAGAATTTGGCCCGCCTATGAGAAAATGAGCTACGACCGTGCGAGCATCATGGCTTGCAAACGACCGAAGCATGGCAGTTAGCCCCGCCTCTCTCCTCAGCATTTAAAGCTACAGACACAGAAATGGCACGTCCCCAAGGAAAGCTCATTGAGGGACTGCTCGTGAAGAATACCACTGGTAATCTTCGAGCCACTGGTGTCGATATTCTTATGTCCGTATCGTTCTTTCCCATGTATGTTTTCCCTGACGAATCCTTCTCAGGCTCATCATTCTCACGCATAGGCTCCGTTTGACATGGCAAATCGACATCAAGTAATGGTTTGGTTACACTTGAACGTCCCTTCTTAAAAAATGTTTAATTTTAACATGTCAGATTTGAGTATATATGCGATTGCTGCGTGCGTCTTGACGAGAGTTTTTTATTTATTTTATTTATCAACGTTAGGCTACACCATTCCGGGAGCGGGCGGGGGGGAGGTTGCCGGGCTGAAGCCAACTTGATGTGTTGAATGCTCAGAGCACATTATAAAGCGTATTCTTAAAATACACATTACTGTTTTGATAAATAAATAAATGCAAACACATCATATGATATTGCCTAAAACCTAAGGTAAGCACAAAAACATTAAGTGATACATTTGCGACCCATTAAAAATTACGGTCGCAATGGCCTTTCAAAAGGTCGCAAATGCAACCATTTCGCAGTGTAGTGCCCTGCAATAGGTGGCTTTGCAGCTTCGCTGCTTGGCCCCAATAAGAAAAGGTAGAAATGCAATAAGTGGCTTTGCTGCTTGGCCCCCAATAAAATCACTTCCTCCTGATGGAGAAACCATAATTACAATAGGTTTCCTCCTACTGTAGGAATCCTAACAATACCAATAGGCTTCCTTCTGACGGAGGAATCCTAATGACAAAACACGCAGACAAACACAAACCTGTTGATGATACGGGGCAGATAAAACTGCAGGAAGCTTTCTCCTAGTGGTACAAAGGGCAGTAGGCCACTGTAGAAAAGGAGGAGAAGCTGCATGCCTCGACTAATACTGAAGCTGTATGGCATGTTGGTGTTCTAGAAGGAAAAAAAGTGAAAAGAAAAATAAGAAAACATTTAAGGGGCAATGGTGAATTAGGAAAATATTTAGGTTAATTGAGAGTAAGAAATAATGTACAAAAAACAACAAACATTTAGTGCTTAAGTAAGTAAACAGAGAAAATAGAATGATAAACAATGGAAAGGAGATGAGAAAGGTTTGAGGGATTAAAAAAGAATACATAATGATTAATTAAGTCTGTTAAAAAAAAGTGCTGTTGTCGGCATTTAGCATTTTCCGCTACAAGCCTATTTTAGCTTTTTACTGTTTTCCTTTTCTTGCACATTACAAAAGTTAAAGTTTTGAGAAGTCACACGATATAACATACAACATGTTTAGGATCACTAAATACTGTGGGAGACTGGGGCTTGTTGCACTAAACACCTTAAGTTTTTCCCCTAATTATGACACTTAGGGGTAAATTTCTCCTTAGCTAAGGGATTTACTTACGAGTGTTGAACAGAATCCCTGAAATGGTTTCCTTAGCTAAGGAGAAACGTTAAGGGATTTACTACATTGCACGTGATTTCACAGAAGTAAAGTTTGACCGTTTCCACGGAGACCGCGTTTGTTTAGTTGTATTGCTAGTGCATCACCTTACAAAAGCTAGAGCTAGTTAACTGTAGCTTACAGATAGACCTACGAAAAAAAATTAAGAAAAGAAGGCAAGAAAAACAAATTGATCAGAGGAGGAAAATGTTGTGCTTCTACAGGAATACAACAAAAGAAAGCACACACTCAAGTCAATTTGATCCACAAACAAAAAACAACGAATGTAGGATTTGTTGAAATTGCCACAAAAATAAACTCAAGACGTTTGGTAAAGCGGTCAATTCAAGAAAAAAAATAATAATAAGATAACTTGACTTGTGTCCAAAAAAGAGATAACCAATTACAGGAGGGAGTCCAATAACACTGGTGATATCAACTTTACTTGTAGGTCTAGTTGCTACACAGTAGCTAACATTTAAGTTACTTAAGTTATCTAACTGTAGATACAAATGAGATCAACAGTTCATCTGCATTTACCGTTAGTCTAGGTACTTAAACTTGTTGTCCAAAACATGTTGCGGTAAAGAATACTTCAGAGGTACCTTAAGTTTTCTTCATTACTTTGGTTGCTAAGGTCTGTTGTGCAACGCTTTAACAAACTTTAAGGGAATCCTAGGTATAAGACCAAGATTAGGAGAAAACCTTAAATAGGAACATTTAAGGAAACTTTAAGGAGAAGACTTAAGGGTGTTTTGTGCAACCGATTATATTTGAAGGAAAATCTTAACTTTGTGTTTTGTACAACCCGCCCCTGGTACGGTGGTGTTTGATTAGCATCTTTGGTTTTTATCTACTCCTGTTTAAAGTTTCAGTTGAGAGCCCTTTCCATAAATAAACACAAAGTTTATAATCTGCAATTTCAAAATCTGTAAAAACTGAGAAATGAATTTGCCCGACAACAGCACCATTTTACCAGACCCTGAGGATTAATATTCTTAGGGTTAGTTTCTTATTTCTTTTGAACACAATTCATGATCTGTTCTGGGCATTAGGTTGCCCCCCGGCCGCATACTATTGCACAGCAATTCTTCATGATGCGGGAGTTCTCTGTTGCCCAAACGGTAATCTCCTCCCTATCATATTGCTTTACAAGGTCTGAGACCTAAAATTTGACAGAGAAAGAAGAACATTGAAGTAAATTGTAAATTGACAAACTTGAATGAATTTATTTTGACAAATTATGCAGGGTGATGCATATCTATTTCCTTTTTGTAATCTAATAAATATGTACGTTGGGGGGCAAACATTTGGAATAATGTACTGAGAAAGTGTCATTCAACTGTTGACAAAGTATGGTCAGGATAGAGATGTGAAAGCTGATTTTCTCATTTTTCTATCCAGAATACAATAAATACATTCTAAAAACCAAATTCAAACTTGGCTAAAAGAGCACGCTTCCTTGGCTAACTAATACTGATTCTGAAGTAACAAAGTACCGTATTTTTCGGAAATAATTGTTTTGAAGCGGCTTATTGCCCGGTTTTAGAACAAAAAAGTGGCTTTGTCGTAAGATCTCTACAGATCGTGCAGCTAATTTAATGCTTATCACTTGAACGGGGGCTTATTACTTGAAAGAGGAATTATTTACTGTGTTGTCTCAATTACACTATCAGGGCTTGGAAATAGACTGACTTGCTAAAGTAGGCAAATAGCTAGTAGAACGTAACATTTCATAATAATTTGAGTAAATCAGACCCAGTTAAATGTTATATACAGCTAGCAAACTAATGTTAGCTAGCATCGCTAACAACATTGGCTAATTCAACTTTGTTAGTGTAACCGAGCTCTTTGTAGGTTTGTTTAAGATATAATTGTATATGGTTGTGTCGTGTGAACAATAAGACACGGCCTCTTTTCACAACTTGTATTTTCCCACTTCCCTTCTTGACATAATTTTCAGTCGTGTGACACGTGCAGTGACCTGGAGGGCAGAACGATGCTGGCGATAGCGGCTCACACCGGTTGAGACGCAGCAAAAGCCGGCAAATTTACCTTCCCGCGTTTCTTTGGATCACCCCTTAACTAAAGAAAAGGAAATATATGGGCACAAACTGCAAGTGTGTCCATACAACCCAACTGTTTAGCTAACTAGCTAACTTTAACTACTTTAACTACTACAACGATCACTGCCATTGGTCGCCTTGATACACAACAAACTATGTCAAATCGATTACATAAAGATGAATATACCCTTCATATTTCCTGGCATAGTTGCCTTTGCTAAACCTTTTTAAGTCACCAACCTTGTTCAAGAATGTCCCACATGCAAAGACACACAGGGCTTGGCTACTTTGCTTCCTTGTGTGTGATTCCAGCAGACTACATAGTCTAGGGCAGGGGTGTCAAACATACGGCCTGCGGGCCGGGTCCGGCCCGCCAGGGCGTCCAGCTCGGCCCGTCAGATGTCTTGGCAAAGTTAGAAAATTACAGAAATACATACATTTCATTTCAATAAAAGTAACTGCTATTCCGAATCCAAATGTCTATTAAGAATGGAGGTTTATGAGTACGAACGTTTTGTAATTATTTTAATCGATCCAGTAATTGCTTCAAAAACAGCGTAAATGCGATGTCTGCTCCGGAGGCAGAAGCACTCATTGCCACAGGCAGCAGTGCTTGCTGCGCGCTTTGCGACGCACGTCACAAACAAGGGAATCAGCAGAGGAGAGCCCAGGCAGATAAACAGTGGGCTGATGTCTGAGTTTTTGGTCTTTATGTTTCTAGTTTACTGTAGAAAGACCTTAAAATAGGGTTTATCATCTAAAACCTTCACCAATGATTTACACATCAAGAAATAGTGTCGTTATGTATGTATTATTATGCTATGATTTTACTGGTCTGGCCCACTTGAGATCAAAGTGGGCAGTATGTGGCCCCTTAACTAAAATGAGTTGGACACCCCTGGTCTAGGGCCTACCTACATAGACTGCTGTCTACTACCCTCATTTCTACTATTATAGTCTACTACTCTCCTTTCCACTACTTTCTATGAAGGATGGTAGGCTGCTCTTATGTGTTCATTGCCATCCTTAAGAGAAATTGGCGAAATAAGTCTTGCTTTTCCATAATTGTCGTTGATGGAACAGGACTCAGGTCTTATGAGAAGAATTGCAAAGACAAAGACCATTTTTCAAACGGGAAAAGGTTACAGTGGGCAAAGAAACAGAAATTGATAGGAAATGTCATCCCAATGAGTATCTGGACAAACTGTCAGCTTGAATGCCAAGGATCGGCAACACTCTCAAGATTTTTTTAATAAAAACCCTTTTTATAATAAAAATAATAAAAACTATTTTAAACGTTTAAAAAATAAATTCTAATTGTAACAGTACTTTTTTACGTTTTAATGTCCTGACTATCCTATGAAGGAACTGCCAACAACCGAACGAAATGGAGGACATTCGTCAATGGCCAATGCATCCAAGAGGAGCAAAGGGCATAAGTGAAAGTAAGTGACTATCCATTGTGATCAGATAAGTATCCTTTACTTCTTCATTTTCTTTTACATAAGAGCAAAATATGTACATTATTCCAAACTTTTACCTCCCAGTGCCTGTCTAATAAAAAAGAGACTATGTAATTTGGTTTGTCGTGTTTAACCTTGCCATTAAAGAGGTCAGAAACGTTACCTTCTGTATCAGCACAGTGTTTTCCTCTTTGATCTCAATGTTGATGGGCATGTTGGGAAACATCCTGAACACATCCTCCAATAGGGCAAACTTCCTGTCTGTCCCAGTGCTGTAGTGTCCTGGCATGGCAAAAAAAAGGGCATGAGATGGAGGGGTGGGATGGAAGGATGTTAACTTTTAGTATTTGTTTGTATACATAGACACACATATGCATGACAAACGCTCACTCAGGCACAGAGATACACACATACACACCACCAGTGTGAAAACTGGTCTGGAACAGATTGCTTAAGACTTACCTCTGTCATGATTTCTTTGTGAGTGAGTGAGCAACACTTTTATTCAAAGACATACCGTGCTGGATTTGAACCTGCAACCTCTATCTGAAGTAAAATGCTCAACCACTGAGCTATACCCAGAGCAAATTACACACCTGCAAAAAACGTAACTTCCATTCTCTCTTTATACAGAGGCATCTCCTGAAAGAGATAAGGATGTGTTCATTAATTAGTTCACCTTTCAGAATGAAAATGGGATTTCTTGAACACCAACTATTTAAAGGGGTGATTGACTGGGTTTTTTGAGTAGTTTACACTGTTCCTTAAGGTCTCCGAATAGGGTATGTACCATTGTTTTGGCTGAAAATGGCCCGGGTGCTGTTCTATGCCCTCTTTTACATCCAGCATTTTTTTCCCGGGAAAAAACGCTAGCTTTTTCCCTTATATCATTGGTATTTAGATGAGCTGTGCGCTGATTGGTTGGTTTACAACGAGCGAAGCTGCGGAGCAAAGACGGCCAACAGCACTCACTGAAACAAGAAGGTGGCGACTTGAAATAAAAACGTACAAATAAATCTATTGTGTCTACACAACACTGTTTTCAACAGATTGACTAGATATAATTTGAAATGATTACGGTAGTTTCCACGTCTGTTGTCGAAGCAAACAGAATCGCCTTAGGTGGGTAACGTTAGCACTACAGCTTAGCATACAAACTATCGTGATTCAACACAGCTTCAGTTAGCTCTAGCTATCTTACTGAAAAATAGATCTGGACAAACATGCATCTGAATTGTAGATTTACATAACAACACGGGTTATTTATTTGAATGAAACATAGTCAGGAATATGAAATAACGTAAATCCAATTGCCAATAAACTAGGCTAAATCATAACACATTCATGCTCTTGCGTTAGCAAGCTAAACTGGTTTACATGCCTACAGTATAGGTGTTTTCGCTATCTAGCTGTTCTTACATTCCTTGCAAATCACCGATGAAAAACAGATGAGCTTGAGTCTAGTTAACATTGACCAGACGGTTATGGCTGATGTTTGTTTATACCGTAGCATAGAAGATCTCTGTGCAGTTGCGCGAACCATTTCACCAAGGACGGTTTTAAAAACCTGGGAATATGTAAAGCAGGATTTGCTATGAAGCTGTTGCTGAAAAGAGATGCGTTCCGACCTTAGTTATGTTCATCAGAACCGCAAACTGTAGTATGATTTTGTCAGTAACAGTTATTAGCAATGCTAACGTATCCTGTATCTAGCACAGCCTTTCTCCAGTTATTTCGAATAGATAATCTAGACAGGCGTCAGCAAAAGGCTAGACTGCTTTCGTTTTCTGGCTATTTTTTTGGAAGCTTCCCTTCTAATGCCGACTACAGCTAGTCTAGCTAGTCATTTGCTAAGTAAGGTATGTTGATGTGTTTAGAAACATAGCGTCGCTACCTCGGACTGGGCAAGAACACCAGTGAGTGGGCTGGTCTGGATGTACATTTTGGGGCATGACAAAGACACAGACCAGAGCCAATTGAATGCGCGATACCCTACTGACGTCAGTCGGGTGGATTTTTCCAAAAGCTACTGTTTTACAGCTAGATTTTTTCTTTTTGAGATTTGCATGGGAAATAAGTGTCAATGGACTTTGAGGTTCACTGTATGTTCATTTTACCCACCGAACTGTCGTTATTCAACTATGACAAGGTAAAAACGGTTTTGCAGTCAGTGACCCCTTTAAATATTTTTTGACTCTACTGTTGATTGACTATTGGTTAATCATCATTGACTATTGGTTAATCATCATTATTTTAAAATGACACTGCTAGTGAGACTGTTACATATTAAAGGTGATACTGTTACTGTACATTCTACATTACTTGATTTTGAGAACTTTATCAAGAGGCCAAACTTAAGTTTTTGATTCAGTTTAGTTTCTGACCTCTAGATTCAAGGAGGAGATAGTGACATCTTGGCCCGTCTGTCGCAGGAGGTTCTCATCATGTGACACAACCACGTGACCATCCCGGGTAAGGTGGCAGTCCATCTCCAACATCTCTGTACCCTGCTCCACTGCACTAGGGGAGAGAAGGAGAGGGTAACAGAAATGTGAGACTTAGTAATGTTGGTGAACTAACTGGCTAACACTGCATTTTTAAATAAACTAAACCAAACAAGACACAGGTGAAAACACTAACTAGAACACTGACAGATATTCAACAAGACACAGGTGAACCTAATAACACTTAACACATGGACACACTAGAGCAGGCAAACATAGGATGGGGCATGGCCATGGGCGTAACAGTTGTACAAGGTAGGATGACTGAATAGTGAATAGTGCAGAGAAAATAGAAACATACTGTATTTTGTGTTACATAAAATACTTTTTAGTTTACATAACAGTAATTTACTGGTATGAATGACTATATATTAAAAATGTTGATCATATCAGGCATTTGCTGTAAATATAATTGGGTGTGCTTTGCCTTCGGCATGAAGCACAACCTTTGTTATCTCACATATATATTTATTATTTTTGCCCCCCTACTCCTCGGTCAATATTTGGACTACATAGAAAACGTCGACGTCCAAAGTTTCGTCTTGGTCCCGATTGAGTTGCTAT
This sequence comes from Mallotus villosus, assembly GCA_903064625.1. Taxonomy (NCBI): domain Eukaryota; kingdom Metazoa; phylum Chordata; class Actinopteri; order Osmeriformes; family Salangidae; genus Mallotus; species Mallotus villosus. The sequence continues at coordinate 159,901 of CAEFZP010000474.1, read as the reverse complement.
TACTTTTATGTACGTTCCGTTGCACAGTTTAGGACCATACAACGTTTTTGTGGCATAAAGTTGATTTTGTCGGCAAAGGGTAGACTACTCAGTTATAATAGCCTACGTCACAGCGTCGGCACATGTTAGCAACGACGCATTAGATACGACGTGCATAGAAGACTGTTGCAGCCTAGCAAGGATCGTATCGTGCCCCCCCCCTAGCATCCGTCAATATTTTGATTACTTAGAAAACGTCATGTCAAAAGTTGGTAGCCATTGAGTTGCTTGTCTTTTTATTTACCTGGCTAACTTGCTAGCCACAGTCACTGACGCTACTAACGTCACGAAACACGCGTGACTACCTCTAGCCTAACATTAGTTTAGCAGCTTGTTAACTTCTGGGAGATAGCTATAGGCTAACTATAGCTTTAACGATACTGCAAGGCAGCTGCAGAAACGCCACAAGCAAAGTTTGGGTGATAACTATTTACTAATGTTACTTTCTGATATGAAACACAATTGTTAAGTGTAATGTACAATATAAGCTAATATTATTGAGGAACTACATCGACTTTCGGAAACGGTAGTCTACTATTTCACTGAAGCATTAGCATCATGACATTAGCCTATGTTGCCCGGGCAACACATACTACAGCGGTCTAGGCTGCATCTGTTTTCAATCGTTAAAATAAACATTACTCACAAATACATTTTCGTTGTACGATTTATTATGACATTAGATTACAAGTAAACGATTTGTTGGTGAAATAATCATTACCTGTGATTTCAAACCAGTACTGCAACGCTGTAGCCTACGCGAGACACTGTGTAGCTAACAAAAACATCCACAGCTGTTTACAGTAGAGCTGAAACGATTCATCGATTGATTCGAGTAATTCGATTACAAAAAAGGATCGATTAATTTTTCTTGCCTCGAGTCATCGTTTATTTAATTTTTCAGAAACTGCACAAATCGAGACTCAAGACATGAAGACATGTCATACAGTAGCTGACCGTCACGAACAGCCAAACCGGGGCTGGGGTAGCTTGCTACTGTAGCTAACGCTAAATGTTTGTTGCAGATGGCGTTAATCCAAGGAACAAACGCTTCGTAACTGGAACGTTTTTACTTTTAATTGACGATATTGAACACATATGTTAAGTAACTTGTCTTTACTCTAAATATCTTCTCCGTTTTCAATTTGAAGCAGTATCTAGCTTATTGTAGGAAATCTCCCATTCCATTCTCTCGCTAGCTTCGCTTCGGCTAAAGTCAGATGGATGACGATGCATGCATTATTCACGCCTACGGTTTTAATACCGACTGTACAAATACCACTTTGACACTCTTGCTAGAAATGATCCGCTGGTTAAATGTAGCATGATCTTATACCCACAATACTGTAGCTTTTTGCAGCAGCAGCTTTTAAATCTGAGTTGGAGTAGCTTTTGTAGTCGCAAAACAAAGTCACGTAATGTGACGAGATTCAATTAAAAAGTATAACAAACTCACCAGGGACAACGGCAACATCGGCAACCTTGCACCATGGATTATGATTTGTATGTCATCTTTAAATTCAGTGTCTGAACAGGACTGGGTGTGAAGGCACACATGATTAGTTTCTCCTCCACCTTGAACGTGAAACCTAGATTCTAGGTTATAGTGTTGCCAAAGACCAACGGTTGCTACGTTACAAGTAACCAATCCGATTGGCCAACGCTCTTCACTGTTCCACTGTCTTTCCACAAGTACTTTCCAGTTTTGAAAAGAGTTCCAGCAACTACATTTCTGCAAGTTTTTCCCTTTTCTCAATTTATTTAGCATCTTTAGGTGAGTTCATTTTACAAGGATTGAAAACAAATTCAAAATATGAACAGGATTCATCTCCCATCTTTGTCGAAACAAATTGGTTGTTCATTATTAATTGACATGTGTTATTTTCTCATGTTTATTTATAATTACTTTTCAATTGAGCAATGTATGTTTTATCCGATTACTCGATTAATCGATGGAATAATCGGTAGAATAATCGATTACTAAAATATTCGATAGCTGCAGCCCTAGTTTACAGTAGGGAGTCAAACGGCGACAGAAAATGTTCGGCACTCCCTTAAATCAAAAGTATTTCAATAGGTGAAACTGTCTGACTACTAACCCGAACTTCATTGACACAGCCGTCAATCTGTTCATGAAAGCAATATTTAATTTCAGCCTAAACCGTACAACGGAACGTTCAACCAACGATCGCAACCAAGACTCGAACACTGTAGTATACAATTTACCGGGGCAGCTTCTCCACAAAGGGCTATATCGCATTTTGTGTTATTACTGACAATGATCGCTATTGAGCTTTTTATGCATGAGCGATTTTCCACTGAATAAATGTCAAGCGTATTTACGTTTTTGCGGGCATGTCATAAGTTAGCAGACAGAGCTACTGTTTGAATAGCGATTCCATCAGAAATATTTCCAGTGATAACGTTGTTACAGTAGCTTCTTTCCAAGGGTGTTCTTAATGAATTATTATGCAATAGACTATGAGTAGGCTAAATGCTTGAAAATATGCAGGCACACCCTCACAATTTCCCCAGAAATTGTATGCTCTCTAGTTGTATCTATCTTTCCCCTAAGCAAAGGGTAGTAACACAACCTCCAAATAACCAATTCATTTACTAACAGAAAACATAAAAACCAACACACTTGGATGATTATACTGTTGTTGGATTCTGTAGTTGTTTGTTACTCACTGATTGAATGCCTCCATGGTGCTCTCTATTCTCTCCCCGGATCCTGGCAATCAGCAGCAGAGACAAAAAGATTAACTTCAGATCACCTTTCTCTCTGAACTTTTTGTGTATACACTACTGACAAAGTGAACGTGTGCCAATATACAGTATGAATGCTCTCTGAACAAATGGATGTTAAGTATTTCTCTTGTACTTTCTCTAGGTACGGTATATATGCTTTTATGCGTAAAAGAAAATCTATCTATCTCTGATATAGTCAACTGCATAATGAAATAAGTGTTCATTTGGCCCTTACATGTCCCCACTTAACCCTGGGGTCCTTTCCTCTGTGACTACTCATTGACTAAAAAACTAGATTAGCTTAAGTGTCTGCAGTGATGCCATTTATCTTAAACCTCACTGATTGTAATTTTTGTTACCCTTCCCTTTACAAAGCTTTACCCAAGCCCATTTGAAATGAACGAAAGAAGTGATGTCAAAAGGTTTCTTGCCTTTTTCAATAATTACTTATTGGAGAGGAAACAATTGAGACAATGAAGCTAAGATGAGGCTATAGAAACTGTGGAACAGGTCCTTGGGTTTCTCCATGCTTACCTCCTCTATGAGAGATGTGTGTGCAGTGGAAAGCTGTCCTTCTTTTCCTGTGCAGGATGTGGGGGTTCTTTAACAAGTAAAGTGATGTGAGGGTATAGCCCCCTAGGGCCGGTATGATGAAGTACAAGGAGCTACTCATATTTTCCAGAATTATTCCCAAAGCAGATGCTGAGGAAGAGTGAATGCAGTATAAGAATAGCAGAAGTAAACCGGATGGTCCTTAGGAAAGTTGGAGCAGTCTCCAAAAAATACACTTTCTGTGTTTGGGGAAGGGTATTGAATTAAATTAGTTCATCTGTATCTTCAGCTGCACTCACACTTACTTTCATAAGTTTTGTAAATCAAACCACATGACAAATCCAAGTTAAAATGCACATGCTGGGATCTAAACTACCTGCTTACATTAAGAATTTTTCTCAGGCACATTTCTCCATTAAATCCTCGTGCACACACCGGTCACTCAATCACTTACCCTCCTGTTTTCTCTCTTCTCCTTGCTCTCTGTTACTCTTTTATGATCCCCTTACATCAGCACTGTCTCTGTCAGTAAATGTGTACTCTGAGAGCCAATAGACAAGCTGAAACATTGCAAGTAAAAACATGAAACAAAACTTGACAAACAGGTAAGACCAAAGGTGGAACTCTAGTCTCCAGCATTTCCCTCACTCCACCAAAAACCCTGTATCTGATGCCACCACTGTTGCTACTTTCCCACAGTATATTTTGCAGTGTCTACTAGTTTCCATTTCTAATCTCACTTGCTCTCTCCATTTCTGCTTCATCATCCAAACTATTGAAACCCATTCATGAGTGTACAAGTTAATAAGCAATAGGTAACTCACCTGTCGCTCGGTGGCCTCTCCCTTCCCTGTGGCAATATTGCTTTTCACTCTGGCTTGACTCGTTTTGAACTACAATGAAACTGACATCATGAGTGTGCGTTGGAGAGTGTATGTGTGTGCACAATAAAGTGTCAACCTGTTCCAAAGTCTCCCTATAGAAAATGATTGCAGAACGTATTGTGCAGCCATGGGTTTGTCAAATGAATTCTATTTAATTGGGTAGAAGATGTAAAATGCAACGTCTTTCATGTCACATTTCACTGTCCAATACAGAATCATACATTGAACAGAAAGATTGGGCTTTTGGAAGAAGAAGAGAAGAAAAAAAATTGTCAGAGCGTGAGAGAAAGAGAGACATTACTTCCAAAAGGCATGCAAGCATAGATGTAAGGCAGGCTATCTGTTGATCTCACAAAGGATGGTGTGCTGAGGTATGTAAACATAGCACGAATCACACAGTGTTTTCAACAAAGAATCGGTGTTAATAGGTATGTGGGCTCTAACATTAACACAAAGGAAGCTGAATGCTGTAGAATGGTATTGTTCACAGTTTCAATAGAATTGCTGGAATGAAGCAAAAGGGAGCGGCAAAGCTCAAAGGTAGAAGGTGAAAACATCCCAACTCATATGTTATACCGTGCCTTGCAAGGTGTCCCCACCCTTTTGAACTCGCACTGTTCAGCCTCTATGCCAATACCCCATACAAACCAAGTTAAAACATGTTATTTAATTAAATACAGGCACCTGTCTACGATAAGACATCCCCTCCTGTCTCAGTGGGATGGGCGCTATAGCTCAATTAAACAGTTGGTCATTGTGTGTGCCTTGTGTAAACACAAGACGAAACCTAGCCTCTTCCCCTTGAACTTGACCACTTTATATTGTTTACATTATAACATTTGTATTCTTTAGTTTCCAATATTATAAGTTTGTAAAATGCAGTACAGAAACCTTATTTTCTAAAGCTGTTTTAGCAGATAAAGATAATAGGTGTGTTCAACATTGGCTGTGGCTGGATGGACCAATCGGCGAGAGTTGCCGCATGCTGCAGTCGGGGGAGGAGTTGAAAACTGAGATGTCAAGTCGGACATACTGCTTCCCCTGGTTTTCTGCGTTTACGTCAGTCATATGAGTTTATATACAATTTCCAACTCCTACAATGTATTTAAATAATGTAATCTGCTTGGAATCAATCAATCTTTTTTTATTTATTAATTAATTTGTGTTTTTGTATTAATATAGGCCAAGATGCATTGTTTTTTAGGGTGACTTTTTAACATTCTGTCAAGGGTCTACAGATGAAAATGTTTCCTTTTGGCTAATTCTGGCACATTTATAGTCATGTTCATTAATGTGCACTGCCCCTGTTAACAAACAAAAAATCTAATGAATCATGACCAATCAAGCACTGTTTTCTCACTTCATCGCTGAACCAGGGCACTGAAATATAATTTTTCAGCGCTTGGGCTATGTTAAAGTCTTTATCTAATCGGCAGATTGATGGTAACACTTCACAATAAACGTCCATGAATCTGTTACGGCCACGGCCTGGTCCCTGTCCCTTTTACACCCCCTGGTGGTTCTCCCGTATCATCCTACCTAGACCCTACAAACCTGCCGCCCATTACCTCATCATCCTGCATACTTCAAGCTGGCTTTCCAACCACTCCTCGTCAGATCGTTGTCACAGCTACTGTGGTACTGCGTTTGGGTCCACTCTGTACTACACCGTAACAGAATAATCATGCATGAATAACAACCACCTTAGTACATGTTTGATAGTTAATGTATTAATTACCACGTAGGGGTAAATTAAATCAAACATGCTTTATAACAAATAATATGAATACATTTTTATAATTTCCAATTGTTTCTCAAATTTGCCATGTGCAGCTGCATACACAAACATAATTTCATTAATACAAATACTCATCATTGATCATTTTATCTGTTTTGCATTCTGAGCGGCGCAGCAGATTTTGATTATGGTATAAAATGTGCAGTGTTGAAGAAGACAATTGCAAATCCAAATAGGATGATTGCATCCTAATTTCATTTATGGGTCAAATAATGCAGCCACATTCTTAAAATGAAAAAGCATTTCGGCAAATGCATTTTCATTAGAATTTTGGTCACGATTTGCTTCCATAAAAAAGGCCTAAACAGCATACCCAAAGTAAATTGAAAGCTGTTCTTGAACCATTTGGAGTACATGCAGTCTCTTTTGAAAGCTGATACTCTGAAGTTGTATCCCCTGTTGTCAGGACCCCTGTCAGTCCTACTGGTGTTGAGTTATAGCAGCTTAAACAAAAGGAAAGTGAAAGTTTCAATTTCCGCCTAGTTTTTGTTTTGAAAACAGAGGCCTAAAGAGGCCTAGAGGTGGTAGGTATTAGCTGGAACACAGCATTGGACCACAGGTTAAAGCCTTACCCAATTCAAGTCAAAAGTCAAACATAATACCACAATATATTCATATTTTACACATGTTTTTATAAGAGTACATCCAGGCGTTTTCTAAAAGGGCCTTTTGGAGACTCCAAAATGACCCTTTGAACCAAGGTCAAATAAAAATGTATTCTTTTTCATAATTGTTATCTCTAATGAAAGGTGGTACTTAGAACTATCATATATAATAGCTAAATCCCTCATTAGTATTACTGAAACACAAAACCTGAATTATGAACACATTGTGTGCTTTATCTGATTCCCAGGATTGGCGCACAAAGAACACTGATTCTGTCAACCAGATTGCGCAACAGACTTTTATTTCGAAGGCTCCACAGAAACTTGGCATGTTGGGTATTAGCGTTATTCCTTAGATACAAGGCTAACAAGCTAATTTCAGAGCCATTCAAAGCCACGTGTTAGATATTCGTGTAGAACGAGTGTGCGGGACGCACAGACCTAGTTGGCTGTAGAGGGCTGTCAACAGGGCATGGAAGCTTTGATTGGGTCAATCTTGGTGTCAATCGAAAGGGGAGAGTTCAACGGACATTTTGATGTCTTCCTTTCGAGAATACTATATTGGAAAGCGGAGAAAATACAACTTTTATGTGAATAAGGTATTTCTTTCGTCGCTAACTAGCATAATGAAACAAAGGATTATAGCTATATATGTATGTATTTGGACAAACTTTTGACATGGTTAGATACTTTGGACCTTTGGGAATGTAACCAGCCCAAATTAACCAACGTTTCATGGACTTGTTTGCATACATGGACCATATATGAACTGTTGAGGGTGAGTAAAACTTTTTTGTTTGGCGATGAATATATATTTGTGACCGGACAAAGACGTTAAATGTACTTGCTGTTGCGATTTGATCTTGAAAAGGTCTATTTCAATGGAAGCACAAGAATCGTAGCTTTCCAATGATGTGTCATTTGTGTAGCCGTCTTAAAAAAATATTAGTTAGAATTGAGTGCGTTGTAACTGAGGGAGGAAGGGGCAGCGTTTCTGTACCGCGGGCGTTCCAGTTCGCGAAAAAAGTACAGAGATGGAGACAATATACTGCCCTGCCTTACTCCATTAGAGACGTGAAATGGGGCAGATATAGAGTTTCCCCATTTCACACACATACTTTGTTAAGCATACGAGAAAGCCAGGATTCTTATCAGACATTTAGGAACACCCCTCTTATATAATTTATCAAATAACTTTTCATGATTCACATAATCAAACGCTTTTAAAGCATCAATAAAACACATCAAATAGGTGATATTGTGACTGTGATACAGCTCTAACAGTTCTTTCAAAGCAAATATACACATATCTGTACCATGTTTTGGTTTAAATCCAAACTGGTTGTCAGAGGTCAGCAGAAACGTCCAGCAGTCCTCACGTATAGGCGGTAAGCCTGGGAGGACCAGCGACCCAAGAGCTGGATGGTGTGATGATTTGGCGAGGATGAGGAGGAGATGATGGTGGAACCAGAACCGGGAGGCGACGTGTCCTGAATCTGTGGTGAATAGTGGGCTGGAGGGGAGGGCATGGCTTCCTGATTTGGAGAGGATTAGTTTCTGTAGTGACTTGAAGGGGCTGAGGGGAGAGTCGAGGCGGAAGAGGAAGATGGGGAACGCTGGTCCGCTCTGGTTTGTTTTGCTGCGCTTCAGCGAGAAGATGAGGGTGTCAGGAGAGTGAAGAGTGACGTCGGAGACGCATGGGTGAACAGAGGGGTCGAAGGTGGAGGAGGTGGAAGTGAATTCCGAGCATCTCAGGAAGCCAAAAAAGGCCAGGAGGAACATGGCCTCTAGGGTGGAATCGGTGGAAGGGGAGGAGTAGCTGGCCCGCAGTGTGCCAATGCAGGTGGCTAGTAGGTCGGCAGTGAGGGGGAGCCGTGCAGAGGGAGAGCGGGGTTCCTGGCGCTTCAGGCCCTTCATTAAAAGGGAGGTCTGGCTGTTGGAGATAGCTGCGCAGGGGGAACCGGAGAGCAATTTACAGAAGAAGTTGACACCGCTGAGGTAGGTGTGTATGGTGGAAGTGCGGATAGATAGGTGAGCGTGAGCGTATGAGATGAAGCTGGTGATGGAAAGGAGGTCAAATGAGGGGAAAGTGAGATGGTGAACGGTATGGAAGGCCTTGAAGCACTTCCTGGCTGTCCAGTAGGTGGAGAGTGAACGGGGGGACAGACCTTGGAGGATGACGTCCTGGGTGCGGAGGTGGAGGTTGTGCAGGGGTGCCGTTACGGGAAGGTGGTACGTGAATATGGAGGGACCGGAGTGGGAAGAAAGTCCACCTCTGGGGCCAAGCGTCTGAATTTCTGCAGGGAGAGACAGGAGAGAGTCAGCGATGGTGTTGTGGTGACCGGGGATGTTCGCGGCTTTGATGATGAATTGATGGGTGACTGAAAGCCAGGTGAGGCGGCGAATGAAGGGCATGGCCGTGATGGAGTCTGATCGGCCTTTATTGATCCATGAGACGACGGCTGTGTTGTCGGAGTGGATGAGGATGGATTGGCTGGCCCATTTGTGGCCCCAGAGGAGGGCGGCAATGATTATGGGGTAGATCTCGTGAAGTGTGGATGAGGGGGCTAGTGAGGGAGAAGGGCAGGAAGGGAACTCGGAAGGCCAGGGGGAGGAGAACCAGCGGCCGTTGTAGTAGAAACAGAATCCTAGAGAGGGGTCAGCGTCGGTGAATAGCTGCATGTCGTGGGGGTTGGATGCTAGCTCGCTGTAGAAGAATGTGATGCCGTTCCAGTGGGAAAGGAGATGATGCCAGAGCTCCAATTCCATGAGGCAGGAAGTGTCCAGTGTGATGGTCTGATGGAGCGACTGTGCGGATGAAGCTAGGAGAAGGAGATGGGATATAAAGGAGCGGCCTTGGTGGATGATGCGGAGGGCGTAGTTTAGGTGGCCGACGAGGGAGAGGAGTTGGCGCTTGGTGCAGGTGGGAGTGAGCAGGTAGTTGGACAGGAGAAGTGTGATGCGGTCCAGTTTGTCGGTGGGGAGTGAAGCTAGGAAGGACGTGGTGTCCAGTGTGATGCCGAGGAATTCCAGTGTTGTAGCCGGCCCTTCGGTTTTCTCCAGGGAAAGGGGGACACCCAGTTTTGAGAACACCGTGGTGAGTGCATGGAGGCCTTGTGCCGGTGGAGATGAAGGGGGGCCGATAATGAGGAAGTCGTCCAATAGATGGACCAGGAAGGGGACCTTGGACTCGTTCAGGAGGATCCAGCAGAGCACTGGGGGCAGGGCAGGGGGGGCGCCAAGGAGGAGAGGAACGCCGTGAACAGGGCAGGAAGTGTCCAGTGTGATGGTCTGATGGAGCGACTGTGCGGATGAAGCTAGGAGAAGGAGATGGGATATAAAGGAGCGGCCTTGGTGGATGATGCGGAGGGCGTAGTTTAGGTGGCCGACGAGGGAGAGGAGTTGGCGCTTGGTGCAGGTGGGAGTGAGCAGGTAGTTGGACAGGAGAAGTGTGATGCGGTCCAGTTTGTCGGTGGGGAGTGAAGCTAGGAAGGACGTGGTGTCCAGTGTGATGCCGAGGAATTCCAGTGTTGTAGCCGGCCCTTCGGTTTTCTCCAGGGAAAGGGGGACACCCAGTTTTGAGAACACCGTGGTGAGTGCATGGAGGCCTTGTGCCGGTGGAGATGAAGGGGGGCCGATAATGAGGAAGTCGTCCAATAGATGGACCAGGAAGGGGACCTTGGACTCGTTCAGGAGGATCCAGCAGAGCACTGGGGGCAGGGCAGGGGGGCGCCAAGGAGGAGAGGAACGCCGTGAACAGGGCAGGAAGTGTCCAGTGTGATGGTCTGATGGAGCGACTGTGCGGATGAAGCTAGGAGAAGGAGATGGGATATAAAGGAGCGGCCTTGGTGGATGATGCGGAGGGCGTAGTTTAGGTGGCCGACGAGGGAGAGGAGTTGGCGCTTGGTGCAGGTGGGAGTGAGCAGGTAGTTGGACAGGAGAAGTGTGATGCGGTCCAGTTTGTCGGTGGGGAGTGAAGCTAGGAAGGACGTGGTGTCCAGTGTGATGCCGAGGAATTCCAGTGTTGTAGCCGGCCCTTCGGTTTTCTCCAGGGAAAGGGGGACACCCAGTTTTGAGAACACCGTGGTGAGTGCATGGAGGCCTTGTGCCGGTGGAGATGAAGGGGGGCCGATAATGAGGAAGTCGTCCAATAGATGGACCAGGAAGGGGACCTTGGACTCGTTCAGGAGGATCCAGCAGAGCACTGGGGGCAGGGCAGGGGGGCGCCAAGGAGGAGAGGAACGCCGTGAACAGGGCAGGAAGGTCGGCGAGGGCAGGAGCCAGGGCGGGGCTGGGGAGGCAGGGAGGGAGGGGGGGGGGAGAGGGAGACGGGCGAGGCAGGAAGATGCGGGGTGCTGCCAGGACGCCGAGGGTGGGACAGCCGCTCCGGCCGGGAGGGAAACTCGTCGTCGGACGTGTTGATATCCAGGACGTCCATCACAGCGGGAGCCAGGAGACGGGGCGAGCCGGACAGCAGCGGAGCAGGAGCAAGCAGCAGGCAGTCGAGACGTAGAAGGTCTCGGGGTGCAGGTCGGAGCGAGATACCATTTGGCTTTGTTGAGAAAGCGATTTACCATTTGGCTTTGTTGAGAAAGCGATTTCGAATGGAACTGAAACCTCAGATTTTTTATTTAGGTCGTGAAAGTCGGTCATTTGAGCGAGTGCGGATCGCCTGTGAGACTGCCTAGTCTTAGGTGGCAGCCATGCTAGAAAGCGTCATAGTGGTATTGTCGTAATAGCACGCAAATTGGAGTTTAGATTATTAGTGAAAAATACCACCCCCCAAAAATCCCAACCATTTCACTTTGTTGAGAAAGCGATTTTGAGTCGAACTGACATCTCGGTTTTTGATTTAGGTCGTGAAAGTCTTTGCAATTTCAGCGAATGCGGGTCGCCCGTGAGACCGCCTAGTCTTAGGAGGCAGCCATGCTAGAAAGCGTCAGTATTTTCGTAATTAGATTTTTCGGTCAATTCTAAACCAAAAAACAGAAGGAGGGCAATGTTATGATGATATGACTATTGTGAAGACAGCCAGGTGGTTGATACAAAAATATGCCCCCCAAAACGTAAACAAGTTTGACATCAGCGCCGGAAATTAAAACGTTTCTTTTGACATAAAGTTTAGCTGTGGCATCCAAGACAGCTACACACCATAGATATATTTCTAGTGACGACGGTCTCGAGTGATGTGCGGTGTATCGAGTGTCTCACTCAAATAATTTAGCTTAAGATATGGGGATTGCCAAGACAGCCAGTAGGTCAGCATATTTTTGTGATTTATATGAAACTTGGAATTTTAGTGAGACCGCATCTTGATTTGACGTTAGCCTCAGAGTCAGACTCGGTCACCCTGGCACTGGCAGTGTGTAGTACTGTCCTCATTTCCGGCAATTTCAAACAATCAGCAGCCATCTTGCCTCTAGCAAACTTATTTTGAATTAGCCATTTTCCCCTAAATTAATGTCTCATTTATTTACGTTTTGGGGGCCATATTTTTAGTTAGCAGACAGCACTGTTTGAATCGCGATTCCATCTGAAATATTGCCAGTGACAACGTTGTTAAAAAAAACTGAAGGAGGGCAATGTTATGACGATATTACTTTTGTGAAGACAGCTGGAGCATACAAAAATATGCCCCCCAAAACGTAAACAACGTTGTTTCAAAGGGGGTTCTTTTGTTTCAAAGAGGGATCTTGATGAATTATGCAATATGAGTAGGCTAAATGCTTGAAAATATCTCTAGAATGGAAACATTTAAGGGAACAGACCCACCTGCATCCAAGTAAGCACACCCTACAATTTCCCCAGAAATTGTACGCTCTCTAGTTTTTATTCTAGTGCAATGGGAGTCGATGGCAGCCCCTAGACCCCATCGATAACTTTTTGTGAAATTTGGCACACTCATTAAGGACGGTCCCTTTTATACTTACACCAAGTTTCATGTTTCCCATTGCACCAGTCTAGCGCCACCAATGGGTCAAAGTTGGACTTTTGTTTCCACACGCAACTTTTGAACCGTATGACTGATTGAAAAATGAGGTACCATTGGATTCCCTGGATCAAGACAAGTTCAACACACTCTATGACATCAATTTCCGGTTATATCGATTTTCCGCTATTTCCGGTTTTATCAAAAACCTTTGAAAGCCTACTTCTCCTCCAATTTTTGTAAAATCTGATCCCCAGAAGATGTAATTCAGCAGAAAAGCCACCAAACAGGAATTTGGATAAAATCTGAGCAAATCTTTGAGATATCAACACCAAACTTGATATATTGGTGGAAGACACTACAACATGTTACCATGTGCAAAGGCAACTTCATATCTCAAAAAATGATTGATATAAAGCAAATCGAATTTATCGCTAACGCTAAAATAATGCTTTACACATCAGCCAGTCAAATACTGATACTCTGATTCAATCACAAGTTCATATGAAGACTCTTGGAAATGTTTACACACAAATCTGAGAAAAAGTTGACTGTAAGATGAAAAGTCAATGTTTGGTGAATATTTGAAAAATGCTAGCTTGGCTAATTTCTAGTGAAATTGAGAATGAGTCTCCCCTCTTCCTCAGCGCGTGCGCGCTCCACATTCTCACACTCTCACACAGTGAAGGCCTTGTGGATGTTGGTTGATGGTCTTGCATTTCCGATTTTGTATGCAATGGTAAAAAGTTCTCAAAATCCTGAAACATTGATAGTATTCACCTTATTCCGGAAGTCGCGATGGGCACGGCCTTCCGCGTATTCTCATTTCCTGTTTGTATACTTTCCGCTTTAAAACAGTACTATAAGAGAACGTCTTAAACAAGCTTTGGTACACATTTAAAGCTAATAAAGATGCCCAGCGTCAACTGTGCAGTTAGTGGCTGCCATAACAACTGGAGAAAACGAAATCAGACCCTGTCTTTTGATTGTTTTGACCATGGAAAGAAGAGGTCCTGAGAGAGAGAGTGCATCTAAATGTAATGTAAAGCTTTTGAAACAACGCAGCAATCAAATTAGTTAATAGATGCGTTTTTCTAATTGCCATTAGATACGAGGGAAGATTACTAGTGCACTCATGTAAGTTTTAATACGTTGAATAAAGCTTCTACCAAAGACCCTCGATGAAAAAGTTGTTACTATTTATTATTACAGCACAATTTGTGTAATTTGTCACTCATACATTTGCAGTTTATGGCTAATAGCAAGTTTAAGCTTTCAAACAAGGTATAGCAAATATGCCCTGCAGTGAAATCGTTAGAACATCTTATGTTTGTGGCTAGTGTAACGCCTACTTATAGCAGCAAAGCAGAGTAGCGATCTGACCGGCAAACGGATTATATAAACAAGTCGTTTTCAAGCCATCCAGTGAAAGGATGTATTGGTGACTTGTTGTAGCACACGAACATAGCACAACTGGCACAAATCCACCAACCTTATATAATGTTTTAGCAGCGGGACTTTTCGTCAGTTCTCCATTGAATTGAATTGGTAATTCCCCGGCAAACAGGAAGTTCGAATACAACGGAACTAAAAAGGGTGGGCGGGGCGGAATAAGGTGAATAGGCCAAGAGTAACTACCACACCACAAATGGCCCACCATTACCCATAGGTGGCGCTACAGGCCACGCCCTGATGCACAAAGATACAAGGCTTTCTGGAATGGATAGGCTCACCAAGCCCCCTCCTTTCACTTCTTGGCTTAAATTAAAGGCCCTTGTGGATCTTGATGGTATTGCATTTCAGATTTGGTATCCCATTGGTAATTCTGCAGCATTGATTTTTCTACAAATTTACAATTTGTCAAGGATATACATTTTTCAATGGTTCGCAATGTTTGGAGGAATCCGCATCACTGCTTTGCAGTTATATTGTTATTATTTTCCTTCTGAGGCCCTTTGTGCTTGACGCAGCGCTTTGAGGTTGGGCACATCTCAAACAGCAGCCCCTTGGACTCCTCAATCCATTCAGAGGAAAAGTTGTTTGATACCACCAAAACAATTTCATCATGAGCAAGTGTCCGCATTTTGACCACAATAAAATTAAGAAGCTCATCTTCTACAAGTACTTTGCCATCAGTTGTGTTATACACACAAATCTCCTTTCTTTCTTTTTTCGTGTGCAACCAGCTCCAACCAGGGCCGGATCTAGGGGGGGGCTGGGGTGGGCTACGCCCCTCCAGATTTCTGCCGCGCCCCCCCAGATTTCCGCGGCCCGGTACCGGAAAACCAATTGAAAAACTACTGTTTATTTTAGATAAAGCTCAAATCAGCACAAAAAAAATTAGGTGTCAAAGTCAGTAACTAGTCACTGTCGTAGCTTAGTATCGTTTACAGACAACAGGGACTGACAGATCGAAAGCTAAGAATATAACGATGGAAAACCAGGCTAAGAAACGTAAAGATGGGGCTGAAAAATTAGACAAAATTGAGACAAAAAGACACCACATTCACTAGACAAGGTTTTACCAATTGAAAGACGACTATGTTTATTTTAGATAAAGCTCAAATCAGCACCCAAAAAAATTAGGTGCATTAGGTGTGGAAGTTTTAGTGGAGTAAGCAGTTCACTTGTCAGCAAATAAGGATCAAAATCTAAAGTAGGCCTATGGTATACATTATTTTAGCTTTTCGTCGGTGGTAAGGTGTGCTATTTTCGTGTGCGACATCATTCATCCATTCTCCCGAATGTTTAAAACGTCTGGCTCCGCACATGATTAACACTAGGATTGTTAAGCAGTCTCAAAAATGGTATCAATATAAAAAAGAATACGATCTCTGTCCGTAATGATACCGCCCCCCCAAAAATGTTCATTGCCCCCCCAGTCAAAGGAGGCTGCATCCGGCCCTGGCTCCAACCATTGTTGAAGAAAGTGTTTTAGTCCGCCTCTTCACTGACGGAAAGACTAAGTTTAGTTGAGTTCTGGTTGTATTATCAATCTGCAGATTGGAGAGAGAGTTTAACCCAATACATAAAATAACAAATTTCAGTGCACTGGTTCATGCAAGGTCTGTCACGATGGCTGGCTGGCAGGTAGACCCAAATGCAAAACTTCACGGGAGTAAGCTTCAGGTCGAAGGAAGTCAGAAGAGACCAAAAAATTCATATTTTATTTTGAGAAGTTACCAAACATCCGATGGTGCACTTTTATTTTGAAACATGCTCAAGTTTTACGCATTCACTGTGAGACACCGAGCACGGTTGAGCAAAATAAAAAAGACAATGCAGCAATCAGATTAAAAAAATATATTAGACAAAGCAAATGGCGACAGCAGGTTAATAAAAGATTACGTCAAACAAGTTCACAAGAAAACAAGAAAAGAGAATACATTAAACATCCTCAGAAGAGGGTTCAGATTGCAGCAAGTTTGATGTGAATACATAAAAGATTTGCTGAGATACAACCCAACTTCCTGTTTGCCGGCTTTGCTGCAGATTTTGATTGGTTATACATTGCAAACGGTTTCGAAAATCAAAAAAACATCTGATAACTTTTGTTGGTCTGAAGATCATCTCTGCCAGATCTGGTGAAGATTGGACACATTTTGTAGGAGGAGTAGAAAAAAATGAAAAACATGTTATCATGTGTTATACACTGGATCTCCCAAGATATAATGGACAAAGGAATCACTTAATTAAGGCAAACAGTTATTTGTCCAAATAATGTTTTTGCTTCCTGTGGCCACTCCCAGTGGTCACATGACACCAAATTGTTTGGACATCCTCGGAAGAGGGTTCTGAGTCTGGATACCAAGTTTACTGTTGATTTCTCAAAGACTTGCTGAGATATGATTCAACTTCCTGTTTGGGTGCTTTGCTGACGACTTTCATTGGCTGTACCGGACAAACGGTTTTGAAAATCAAGAATCCTTTGATAATTTGAGTGAGGGTTGCTCTGACAATATATGTGCCAATTCTGGGGATGATCGGACAAAAATTGTAGGAATAGCAACAACAACAAAAATCTTCTGAAAATTCTAAATGGCGGATAATCTATATAACCGGAGATTGACGTGATAGTGTGTTTAACTCGTTTTGATCCAGGGAATCCAACGGTAGGCCTACCATTAAGGTAAGCATTTTTTTTAAGCACCGTAAGCGCCGATGCCAGATGTTAGCTTGGTGCTGCGCCGCTTCTGGAACTGATGGGGGCAGTATTCAGGAGTGTTCCAGTCGACGTTTACATTCAGAAAACCAAGATAGCAACTGCAGCTGCAGCGAACGCCCCACCACGATTTGTTGACAATAATTAATCCGCAGAAGCCATTATGCAAAATATGCTACCGTGGTCTTCAGACCAAGGGAGGTAATACTTCCAATTTAGCTAAGCACCTGAAATGAATCCGTTATCCAGATTTGTTTAAAGAATTCGAGGTGAGTTCTGATTCAGTTCCAGAAGAGGCGCAGCACCGATGCTAACATCTGGCATACTAAATCAATGTTCGTTGTGGTCGAACAACGAACGGCGAAATTCGGCGAAATTCTGAATACATCCCAAGAATGCATCGTTTCTGTTTTTTTAATCTGTCATACTGAAATACACGTTAGATGATGTTTGAGATGGTGGGCACGTGTGTTACAATGGCTTATGTTATGTACATCGTTTAGGTTAGCTATGCTGTAGTTTTAGCGTTAGCCTATAGCCTACCTTGGTTAGAAGGTAAACTCATGTTCATCTTGTTAGCTGGATGGCTTAATTGCACTTTATGATGATGTGCTATGCTCTATTGCACATGGTTTGTATGTATTAAGACATTTAGTTATTTTTCAAATATTTTAATAAAGAAGTTTAAGTACAGTACATGGAATCTTAGAAAATCCTTAATTTTTTTACCGTGTCATCGAAATTGGCATCGAGAATCGTGTTATTTTACTGGTATTGGCACCGACTACTGAATTTTTGGTATCGTGACACCTCTAGTGTAAAGGCACCTTTAAATTTGACTTATTGGTGTCTAGAGTGCTCCAATGGGAGACATGAAACTTGGTGTAAATAATGAGGGGACTATCCTTAATGGGTGTGCCAAATTCACAACTTTTTACCATACGGTTCAGTGTTTCCCACAGATTCCAAAGCAATTTGCGGCGGGGGGGGTATATTAAATATATATATATATATTTTAAATTAAATATATATGTATTAGCTATGTTGGATGCTGTCGTCCTCTCCTACTCTTTCTTCAATGCCCAACGAATCTATCTCTTGACCCTGTATTTATGCTTGAGCAGCACTGGTTGAAGCCTGAAAATATTGTAAACAATGTTTGCATATATGCAGGTAGCAACGCTAGTGCTAAATAACTATTTAGCCGGTTGGCTCCTTGACGGTGGGTAAGTGGGGCTCGTGAGACAGCTCACCAAAAGAACGATGGGGAACCACTTGTCTATCAGATTAAGACATGTTCGTAGGTACCTAGCTAGCGAAAAGTAGCCTCAACTTTCCTAGACTTAGCTACGATACTAATGATGCTGAAGGGTCGCTGATATCTCATAGCGATTAGCGTTGTTGCTAACGTGTGATGTTGTGACTGTGTGTATTTGAGAGACACGTGAATGACAGAGACGGAGGGAGAGCAGGGAAAGGAAATGCAGCTGAACTAATACGCTGTGTGTTTTAGATATCGTTAAAAATAAATCGAACGAAACTCAATATGTGGCGGCCGGTGTTGATTCTGTGGCGGACCGCCACAAATTAGTCTATGTGTGGGAAACACTGCGGTTCTACAGTTCAGGCTGCCATAGACTAGCCCGGTTCTAACCAGACTCTCGTACATTTCATTTGTACAGAGAGTCTGGCCTCGCTCCATTGATAAACGTTGACTTCCTTGTAGGCGGGTACTCTGTTGAAGTTTAAAACTATTGGATCTGCCCAGAGCCACTCTGATCTGCCATAACCAATAGCTAGCGTTCGCCATAGCCCACTCCTTCACCACTACTGTAACGGAGCTAGCTGCCGTAGCTGGAAAATCAAACTTTTCCCAAACCCTGTGGGGAGAAGGGCCACAACATCATTGCCACCAAGAAAACTCAGCAACACTTGTTCTTGCTCCGGCTTTAGTTTCTGGATATTCGGCAGTGTTGCCACAACGGACCGAATGGCTTCGCTCGCATCTTTCTCCGCCGCCATTACGGAACTACAACACAAACTAGCGCACAACATCAGCGTTATCGTTCTCAGCCACTCCCTCTGTTCGCTGATTGGCCCTGTAGAAAATCTATTTCCAAGATCTGAAATGCGTACCTAAGTGCCAGACCTAGTACAGAAGCAAAATCTAAATTGAGCGGAAGTACGTAGGTGGGCAGAGCCAGGCTAGACTCCATTGGGAGAAGAAGATTTAATAGAGTTGCAGGCAGCAATGGTGGATTCCTTCTCAACATTGCAAACCATATCAAAATTGACATGATACAGACATATATTTAATACACATACATTTCAAGACAAATGGAGCCATGGCTGATTGATTTTTTTGTTGTTGTAATTCTTAACACATGGTCACTGTAGAGAAAAATCCATGCTGAAGAAGACCTTCTGTTTCTTTTAACAGTAGCATTAGCTGTGACCAAACTAGCCACAGAATGGCTACAAGGCGAGAATGGCAACTACGCCACCGGGGCCTTTGCTTCAAGCCAAGGAGTGACTTGGTCAGCCCACCCTTTCCAGAAGGCTTGGTATGTGTGTGCGACACCCCAAGCTCAAGTGTGTGTCAGGGGCCTGCATGTATCAGTGAGAATTGTTGTCATATGACGAGACCCTAGCAATTAGTCAATAATACAAATTTCAAATATTCACAATAAATCTACTTTTCATCTTACTTTCAACAATTTCTCAGATTTGTGTTCTAAACATTGTCAAGAGTCTTCGTATGAACTTGTTATTTAGTCGGATAGATAGATAAATACTTTTATTATCCCGTGAAGGAAATTCAGGTGTCCCTCACAGCTCCTCCAACATACAGCTAGCTAGCCACAGACAACACAACATAACACAAACACAAACAAGGAGCCTCGAGAGCCGCTCCGCCGATGCCGATCCGGAGCCCGATCATCCCCACCGCCATGTCCCGGCAGGACCGTCCAGCAGCCCCCGCAGCGCGTGGCTCAGCACCCCACGGACACGGCGCTCCACTGCCAATCCAGCAGCTCAGCAGTTCAGCAGTCCCTCGCAGACGCAGACAGACTGCCACTCGCCGCGCCATGGCAACCCAGCCATCCAAACAAACATTTTTTTTCAAAAAATGCCGGTGTCCGCTCCGCTCCGGCTGGCCTCAAAAACAAAAACAGGTCCAACCGGCCAGCGAGTAGGGTTGCAAAATTCCGGGAATATTCAAAGTTGGAAACTTTCCACGGGAATTAACGGGAATATACGGGAATTAACGGGAATAAACGGGAATTAACAGGAATAAACTGGAAATGTTGGGGTAATGTAACTGTATTTACCTTGTCATAAGCAGACATGCATGCAAACATTTATAATACAACTTTTAAAAATGTCATTTTTGACATTTTGTGAGTAGTAGTTGCCTAACTCGCGCTTGTTGATGGACCCCGAAAGCCGCGAATAATCGAGGTGATGGTGTACTTTTGTGTTGACATACAGAAATCCTACTCTCACTGCTGAAAATGTTTTGTCTACTGTATATAAATAAACTTGGTATTAAAATGAACATGGCTTCAGTTTACCAAGTAATCAATATGCTAGGTAATGACAAACAGGGTTGGGGAAAGTTCACTTTCTACATGAACTAGTTCAGTTCATAGTTCACAAATTTTTAAATGAACTAGTTCAGTTCCTAGTTCATAATGTTTAACTAAGTTCACAGCTCCAAAAATGTATTTCAATATGTTGCAAGCTATAATTGAAATCTCTATCTGTTTGCAATACCGCTCTTGGCCTCTACGCAATTCGGTGCTTCACACTTGCCAGGCATAGGTCTGAAACGTTCAGACGCAACACTGATGACAAAGACGTTCAAAAACAACAGAACGTTTTATGTTTATGTTCCTGGCAGACAATGTTTCCAACCAGCTGCATTCAGGATCCAGCTGAGCTAGGCGTGCATAGACTTGTTCTCAACTACATTTAAGTTCCCTGTTATATGCTTTTGCAAAAAACATTTGGCTGATTTTTGTTTTCAAAATTCCCAAAATTCCCGAGCCAAAATTTCCGCCCCTTTGCAACCCTACCAGCGAGACCACGAAAAAACATTCACCAGCACACCATCCCAACACAAACAAACTCACCACAACAGAATAAAAACAAAGCCAAGAAAAAGTAGACAAAACAGACTAAAACAGCAGAAAAATTAAGAGCTGCTACAACAGCTGCCACTCAGAGCGGCGGATGTGTAAAGAAATATTTTTGCTTATTAAAGGTCCCAAGACATGAAAACGTCACTTTAGGAGGTTACTTAACATTAATATGAGTTCCCATAGTGTAGTATTCTTCTCCGCCTTTGAGAAAATGAAAGCTCAAACGTTCAGTTTGAAAATCCTCTCCTTGTGATGTCATAAGGAGGAAGGTTACCTCCCCTTTCTCTGGCCCGCCCATGAGAATCTGAGCTAAGACCAGGCAAGTGCGATATCGTTTTTTCCTTAAGATACATCATGGCTTGCAAACAAACAAAGCATAACAGTTGCTCAGTGTTTGGATGTACAAAGGAAAGAAAAGTATTTTTACAGTTCCTTCATCTGAGCCTCTGAAAAGTCTTAATAGTATTTTCTCTGGAAATGCGACGACACAACTTCCCAAAGTTTTGTATGTCTGCGCCAAACATTAAAGCCACGACTGTTTCCTCAACTTGGGCCAATACAAAGCTGGCCTTGCTGACCGTCTAAAATTTTATTCTGGATCAGTATCAACTCTCCTTGGTCCGGCAACAAACCTCGGATAAGTAAGTCAACTAACGCTCATTTTTTTGCTTTACTGTATATGGTTACCTAGCTTGCTAATGCTACCCTTCATCATGTTAGAATGTCACCTTTAGAAGGTGGCTGTAAAATTAGCTCTGCAGCTAACAGCTCAGTTACTAATCGCTAATGTAAAGGTAGATAGCATCAAGTATGTGTGTGAATACACACACTGTAACGCGAGTGTTATACACTTCTTTGTTATTTGGATAACCATTCTGCTGTTTCCCTTCATTTAAATGACTATGAGTGTGCACCTCTGCAAACCAGGATGATCAGATGAGAATGGGCAAATTCGAGGCATCTTACAGCAACGGGGGTACGAGCCATTGTGATACATCCACTGTAAACATTAGCGCATGGTCCCGCCTCTCTCCTCCTCATTAGCATTTAAAGCAACAGACACTGAAACAGCTCGTTCTGAGGAAAGCTCATTGTGCGACTGCTCATAGTGGCTGTAATTCTGCACCAAGGCAGAACTAACTCAGAGCACTGAGTTTCAACATCCATTTATACATTTAGTCTCTACTTTTTACTCTACGCTTAATGCATGACTATGTTTCACTTATGGGGCCCTATCTTGCACCCAGCACAATTGACTTTGTCAGTGACGCAAGTATCATTCCTAGTTTGCACTCAACGCAAAGCAGACTTTTCCCTCCACAGACACACGTCGGAATAACCTTGCGCTCCCGGGGGTGGTTCAGCAAAAAAGGAGGCGTGTTCTGGCGCAAACCTTCCCTGGTGCTATTTTGCAGTTTCCGAAAAACAATTCTGCCACTGACCAGGAAAAACGTGGTTTCAAATCAATGCCGCATTATTCAGATGCTATTTTAAGGGCGCAAGCTTGGCCCGTGCGCACTGCTGGCGAGGCCAGGGGTCTTCTTTCTGCGAAGCTATATTACATTGTTTTGATTTATGGCGTGTTACATTTCTTCAATGATTATAAAAAGATTTTCATGAGAAATCTCTGAGAACTTGATTTGTAACAATTGTGGCAATTTCCTCCCCCGCCTGTTTAACCAAAGCTAATTAGGGTGGGTTTCTTCTCCCATCTCCATCAAAATCAGAATTTGGTTTATTCGCCATGTAGCTTATGTTACACAAACACAGAATTTACAGGAAGTGGCAGGAAGGTGCAAACAATAAACATATACGGGTCTTAAATTAAGTTAAAAAGTACAATCGTTAAACTACTTCTAAGAACTAAACAATTACAAATATAACAATTAAAAAATTAAAATATAGCCCATTTAAAAATAAGAATAAGAATTTGAATGCATGAGCGGGCAATTTAGTGCAATGAGAAAACTGCTCTGCCTTTCCCACACAATGTCACTTCTCTATCTGTTACGGCTCTGACTAGAACGTCGGTCTCCTCGGCTGTGAACCGCTCCTGGCGTGTGCCTGGAAAATACACCGTTATAATAGCAATCCACCATGGAACAAGCGCTGCTCTTAAAGGGAATGTGAGATGAGACTCTGATTGGTTTATTGCACGTTACGCCCAAACCACACCCATTAGTAATGTAGCTACTTCGGACAAACCCATTTTAGATTTGCGCCAGGAGCAAAGTCATTTTTCCCGCCGGCAAAATAGCAACCGCGCAAGAGTCCCGCCCACAAAGTTACTTGCACTTTGTGTTTTGATACTTGCGTTTCAGATCGTTAAAATAGGGCCCAGGGTCTGCACATGTCTGTTACCAACTTTCTCTGGAGTGGGGGGTTGGGGCTTTATATCCAACAAATTACACCCCTGAACTTTTAAAACAGAAATGGCCTACTACAATTGTAAATATAGCTGCAAGCAGCGATGCAGGTTCCTAAATATAAATGTACATTGTAGAAGGTCAAGAGTTGGACAACAAGAAAGCAAAACTACTTAATGTTTGGCCAACAACCATAGGCTGAATGGGGATTTGAACTCATGAGCATAAGGTTACATATCAGTCTGGTCAGCTTTGGGACAAAGGTTAAGAAGCGGTTGACATTTCAAGGTAAAATTTGCATGACATTGTGCATGGTACTTCAGGATGATGTTATTTTGAAGCCATTAAGGTTTGAAAAACCATCAGTCAAAATTATATTTGATTTATTGACACAAAGATATTGAGGCAATGTGTACATTTACATAAATATACTCCTTTTAAAGTTAAAAGTGTAGGGTACAGTAAAAGTCAAATGGAACGTGTGGGGGGTGGGGTCTTCATATCCAAAAAATTACACCCCCCTTTTTCTTTGTGGCCAAGAAGGACGGTACTCTGCGACCTTGCATCGACTACAGGGGCCTGAACGACATAACGGTAAAGAATCGTTACCCGCTCCCGCTACTCTCCTCAGCCTTTGAACTGCTCCAGGGTGCTTCCATCTTCACTAAGCTGGATCTCCGTAATGCCTACCATCTCGTACGGATGAGGGAGGGGGATGAGTGGATGACTGCATTCAACACAGCTAGTGGTCACTACGAGTACTTGGTGATGCCGTTCGGGTTGACCAATGCCCCTGCTGTCTTTCAAGCCCTAGTCAAGATGTCCTACGGGACATGTTAAACAAGTTTGTCTTTGTGTACTTAGACAACATATTCTCCCAATCTGCCCAGGAACACGTCAGACACGTCCATCAGGTCCTCCAACGGCTGTTGGAGAATCAACTGTACGTCAAGGCGGAGAAGTGCGAGTTTCATCGTTCGACTGTGTCGTTTCTGGGCGGCCGGGTGCATCTGGATGGATCCTGGCAAGGTCCAGGCCGTCATTGAGTGGCCCCAGCCCACCTCCCGAGTAGAGCTCCAACCGTTCCTGGGCTTTTCTAACTTCTATTGGAGGTTTATCCGAGGGTACAGCACACTGGCGGCCCCGCTCACTGCGCTCACGTCCACGAAAGTACTCTTTGCTTGGGGTCCGGCCGCGGCCCAGGCCTATGCTGACCTCAAACGGCACTTCACCACCGCTCCCATTCTGATCCACCCTGATCCGGCCTGCCAGTTTGCTGTGGAAGTGGATGCCTCCAACAGTGGTGTGGGGGCAGTGCTGTCTCAGAGATCAGACAACGACCAGAAGCTGCATGCCTGTGCATTCCTCTCACGTCGGCTCAGTCCTGCTGAAAGGAATTACGACGTTGGCAACAGGGAGCTGTTGGCGGTAATGACGGCGCTGGAGGAGTGGCGACATTGGTTAGAGGGGTCTGAGGTCCCGTTCCTGGTATGGACCGATCACAAGAACCTGGAATATCTGCGTTCGGCCAAACGCCTCAACTCCCGGCAGGCCAGGTGGGCTTTGCTCTTTACCCGTTTCAACTTCACCCTGTCCTACCGCCCAGGCTCGAAGGTCCGCCAAGCGCAGCTGCTGCAACCCGATCCCGGAGGCGGCCCGCCTGGTCGTCTGTTTGTACCTGACCCGGCAAGAGCCATGGTCTTGGAGTGGGGTCACTCCTCTAACCTCACCTGCCACCCAGGCGCAAGTCGAACCCTGGACTTCATCCGACGGCGGTTCTGGTGGCCTGCCATGGGTCGATGTTCTAGCGGTCGTCTCTGCGTGTACAGTATGTGCCCAAAACAAGACTCCACGTCACGCTCCGTCAGGCCTTCTGCAACCACTTCCTGTCCCGAGGCGACCTTGGTCTCACATCTCTCTGGACTTCGTTACCGGCCTCCCTTCATCTGATGGCAACACAGTGATTCTAACCATAATGGATCGCTTTTCCAAAGCTGCTCATTTCATACCTCTACCCAAGTTGCCTTCTGCCAAGGAGACGGCTCAACTGATGGTTCAGCACGTCTTCCGAATCCATGGGCTTCCCAGCGACATCGTCTTGGACCGGGGATCACAGTTTTCATCTCAGTTCTGGAAGGCGTTCTGCACCTCGGTTCGTCAGTCAGCCTGTCCTAAGGTTACCATCCCCAATCCAACGGCCAGTCAGAGCTGGCCAACCAAGACCTGGAGACAGTACTGCGCTGTCTGGTTTCGGACAACCCCACTACCTGGAGCAGGCGCCTGGTCTGGGTGGAGTATGCCCGCAACTCTCTGCCCTCCTCCTCTACGGGTCTCTCCCCTTTTGAGTGTGCCTTCGGTTATCAGCCACAGTTGTTTCCAGGACAGGAGGAGGAGGTTGGGGTTCCATCCGCCCAGCTGTTTGTCCGGCGCTGTCGTCAGACATGGAAGCGGGCCCGGGCAGCTCTCCTGCGCACCTGCGCCAGGTATCGCTGGCAAGCCGACCGCCACAGAACTCCCCGCTATCGTGTGGGCCAGCGGGTGTGGCTGTCCACCCGGGATCTGCCTCTTCGCGTGGAGAGCCGCAAATTGTCTCCACGCTACATCGGACCCTTTCGGATTGCCCGGATCATTAGCCGCTCGGCTGTTCGGTTGCTGTTGCCTCGCTCCCTTCGTGTCCACCCTACATTCCATGTGTCCCGTCTTAAACCTGTCTCTACCTGTTCTTTGTCTCCCGTTCCTAGGCCTGCCCCTCTCCCCCGTCTTCTCGATGGCCATCAAATCTTTACGGTGCGGCGTCTCCTGAAGGTCCGACCCCGGGGCAGGGGTTTCCAGTACCTGGTCGACTGGGAGGGCTATGGGCCTGAGGAGCGCTCCTGGGTTCCGGCCCGGGACATCCTCGACCCTAGCCTTATTGCTGATTTCTATCGGCGGTATCCGGGTCAGCCAGGCATACGCCCGGGTCGGCCGCAAGGTGGCGTCCGTAGGGCGGGGGTACTGTCACACCCTGATCTGTTTCACCTGTTGCTTTGTCTCCACCCCTCACCAGGTGTTCCCTATAGTCATCTGTATTTAACCTCTGTTCTCTGTTCTGTCCGTTGCCAGATCGTCTTATGTGTTTTCTACTGAGCGTTCCCGCAAAACCCGTCACCTGTTCTGTTCTAAGATGGCGCCGACGATGGCTGCCTCGGTGGGTCGGTGCGCTGTGTTTTGTTTTGTTTTGTCTGTTAATTCAGTGTTCTGCCAAAATATCCGGGGTTCTCTAACAAGAGAAACATTGCTAAACTTTAGGTCTACAACTCCTGCGGATTTATTTCCCACTTTTCTGCTTCCAGCGGCAGAATTAGTGGGAATTATAGTCAAGGCCACCCTCGGCTTTGTGCTAGCAGCGAAGCGTCGTAGAAGAGGTAAACGTGCCGGAGCCCTGGTGCGTCTCCGCAGACGCGGAACACGCACAGCGTTACCGGGGATATTTCTCTCCAACGTGCGTTCGCTGAGCAACAAACTGGACGAACTTCAGCTACTGGGGTGGAAAAACAGAGACTTTCATTCATCTTCCGTTCTGTGCTTCACGGAGACATGGCTGAGTGAACTGATCCCGGACTCTGCGCTACAGCTAGCAGGTTTCAAACTGCTGAGAGCGGATCGTGACTCCCTGCTCTCTGGCAAAACGAAAGGCGGTGGTATCTGTTTTTTTATTAACAGTGGCTGGTGTGAAGATGTGACAGTGATCCTGCAGCACTGTTCTCCTGATCTGGAATCATTTTTTATAAACTGTAAACCTTTTTACTCGCCACGTGAGTTTGCTTCATTCATACTGGTCGGCGTTTACATGCCTCCTCAGGCTAGCGCCAATGAGGCTCAACGTGTGCTCGCTAGCCAGATACTGTGTGTGGAGCATGAAAATCCGGATTCCTTGGTTATTGTGCTAGGCGACTTTAACAAAGGCAATCTCACTCAAGAACTCCCCAAGTACAGACAATTCATCAAATGTCCTACCAGAGAAGGGAACACTTTGGATCACTGCTACTCTACAATCAGTAAAGCATACCATGCGGTCCCCGTGCAGCACTGGGTCACTCAGACCACGTCATGGTCCACCTGATTCCTGCATACAGGCAGAAGCTAAAGCGCTGTAAGCCTGTTGTGAGGACATCAAAACAGTGGACCAGTGAGGCTATGGAGGATCTGCGGGCGTGCTTGGACTGCACTGACTGGGATATGTTCATGACTGCCTCCAATAGTTTGGATGAGCTCACAGAGGCTGTGACGTCATACATCAGCTTCTGTGAGGACTGCTGTATACCAACACGCACCAGGGTGAGCTACAACAACGACAAACCCTGGTTTACAGCTAAACTCAGAAGGCTGAGGCTGGACAAAGAGGACGCTTTTAGGAGTGGGAACAAGGACAGATTCAAGGAGTCGAAGAACAGGTTTAGCAAGGCTGTGAGGGAGGCTAAACGACTGTACTCGGAGAGGCTGAAGCGTCAGTTCTCTGCTAACGACTCTGCTTCTGTCTGGAGAGGGCTCAGGCAGATCACCAACTACAAGCCCAGAGCCCCCCACTCCACTAACGACTCACGCCTGGCCAACGACCTGAACGAGTTCTACTGTCGCTTTGAAAGACAATTGGAATCCCCTGAACTATCCCTTCCCTCCCCCCCCCCTTCCCACCAACTCTGTGACGTCACTCTCCATTCAGGAAGGTGAAGTAAACAGACTTTTCAAGAGGCAGAACCCACGCAAAGCAGCTGGGCCGGACACTGTCTCCCCTGCCACCCTTAAGAACTGTGCTGACCAGCTGTCTCCGGTGTTCACCTACATCTTTAACACCTCCCTGGAGACATGCCATGTGCCAGCCTGTCTCAAGGCCTCCACCATCATCCCTGTGCCCAAAAAGCCCAGGCCAACTGGACATAATGACTACAGACCTGTCGCCCTGACCTCTGTGGTAATGAAGTCTTTTGAGCGCCTAGTGCTGGCACACCTCAAATCAATCACAGACCCCCTTCTGGACCCCATGCAGTTTGCCTACAGAGCCAACAGGTCTGTGGACGATGCAGTTAACATGGCCCTCCACTTCACCCTACAGCACCTGGACTCCCCAGCATCCTACGCCAGGATCCTGTTTGTGGACTTCAGCTCTGCCTTCAACACCATCATCCCCGCCCTGCTTCAGGACAAGCTCTCCCAGCTGAACGTGCCTGATTCCACCTGCTGGTGGATCACAGACTTCCTGTCTGACAGGAAGCAGTGCGTTAAGCTGGGAACACAAGTCTCTGACTCCCGGTCCATCAGCACCGGATCTCCTCAGGGCTGCGTCCTTTCTCCTCTGCTCTTCTCCCTGTACACGAACAGTTGCACCTCCAGTCATCCATCCGTCAAACTCCTGAAGTTTGCGGACGACACCACCCTTATTGGGCTCATCTCTGGTGGAGACGAGTCTGATTATAGGTGGGAAGCGGCCAACCTGGTGACCTGGTGCAGCCAGAACAACCTAGAGCTCAATGCTCTTAAGACAGTGGAGATGGTTGTGGACTTCAGGAAGAATACAGCCCCACTCACCCCCATCACCCTGGGTGACTCCCCAGTCAACACTGTGGAGTCCTTCCGCTTCCTGGGCACTATCCTCTCCCAGGACCTCAAGTGGGAACTGAACATCAGCTCCCTCACAAAGAAAGCACAACAGAGGATGTACTTCCTGCGGCAGCTGAAGAAATTCAACCTGCCAAAGACAATGATGGTGCACTTCTACACAGCCATCATTGAGTCCATCCTCACCTCCTCCATCACCATCTGGTACGCTGCTGCCACTGCAGAGACGGTGATTGGCTGCAATCTGCCTACCCTCGAGGACCTAAACACCTCGAGGACCCTCAGGCGAGCGAGGAAGATTGTGGCCGACTCCTCCCACCCTGGACACTCCCTGTTTCAGTCACTCCCCTCCGGCAGAAGGCTGCGGTCCATCAGGACCAACACCTCTCGACACAAAAACAGTTTCTTCCCTTCTGCTGTTGGCCTCTTCAACAAGGCCAAGGGTTCACACTGACTTATTGACTTTACTTTAATGACTCTAATATTCTGCACTACATTACTGCATCTTGTACATTTGTATTTTTTGTCATATTTGTATTTTTTGTATTTTTATATTGTAAATTAGGCAACTTATATTTTATTGTATATTTTATTTTAAATATAATTCCACTTTAGTATAGATAGTATAGTTATATAGTATAGATATTTAGTATAGACAGTCCACATATTTAAATTTAAGGATACTATATGTTTATTGTATGCACCTTCCTGCCAAAGCAAATTCCTTGACTGTGCAAACTTTCATGGCCAATAAATCCCTTTCTGATTCTGATTCTGATTCTGTTCCTGCCTTGTGCTCTGTTTCCCGTGCCTAGACCTAGATTGCCTGGATTACGACTACTGTACCTGATATCGGATTTGTACCTTTGCCGCCAGCCTGTGCACCGACCACCCGCCTGTCCACGACTATTCTACCTGCTACCGGACTGTACCTTCGCTGCCAGCCTGTGTACCAACCTCCTGCCTGTCCCCGACTATCCGTTACCTTAAATAAATCCTGTTCTTGGAAGCTACCTCCTGTGTCCGAGTCCGCATTTGGGTCACCGTCCTGCATTGTCAACCCCTGAACTTTTAAAACGAATATAATGGCCTACTACAATTGTAAATATCTTTAACATTTTTTGGGGACTTTCCACACCAGCACCCTTTTCCCAGTTCCTCTATTCTGCCCTACTACATGTGTTTTCCAACACCAGTTTCAATCACCCTGGGCAGGGGTGGCTACGTTAGCCAGGTAAGTTTAGCCAATTTCACTAGATAAGGCTATTTAAAGGTCTCTGACAGTCAGAATCACCGTTTACAGGCAAAGGTCGAGCTGGTCTTTGGTCAGATGTGTACAGGTGCTTGTCATATTATTAGAATATCATCAAAAAGTTGATTTATTTCATGAATTCCATTCAAAAAGTGAAAAGTGTATATTATATTCATTCATTACACACAGACTGATGTATTCAAATGTTTCTTTTTTTAAATGTTGATGATTATAACTGACAACTAAGGAAAATCCCATCCCCCCCATCTTCCTCTTCACAATATCCCATAGATTTTCGATGGTTTTAAGGTCAGGCGAGTTTGCTGGCCAATTAAGAACAGGGATACCATGGTCCTTAAACCAGGTTGGCACTGTGTGCAGGTGCCAAGTCCTGTTGGAAATCTGCATTATAAATTGAGAATATTCTAATTGTATGACAAGCACCTGTATTCTGACTAGTTTAGAGCTAAATACTTTTGCCAGAGCCTGGAATCGAACCTGTGTTTTGAGTGACTTTGCATGGGTCTCCAACACATTTGGATTCAAGTTCAAGTATTGCCACTGCATTTCACTGTCAAAACGTCGAAAAAGCTTCATTTTTTACAACTGACATGGACCCTTTCTTCACTTTTACAGGTCTGGAGGGTCATGCAGATGTAACCGGTGTGAATCGGTGAAACTCCTCAGGTATGTAATGGGCCACCCGCGTCAATGAATAGCTAGCTTTTCTTTGGCGTAGTTGGTAGTGGTTGCGCTTGGAAGTCGAAAGGTGGCAGGTTCGACTCCCTGTGGGAGTGAACATTGGCCAGATACCTCTGACGGAGATTGCAAGACCGCGTCCGTTACATACACGTTACACAGAGGCCTGCTCAAGAGAGTACAACAGAGGATGCTGAGAGCAACCAAGACCGGATATGAGTGTTCTGCTGACCCCAAGCGTGTGGCTGTAAAGGCATCTTGAATGAGAACTAGTCTTGGGCTGTGAGACTGGGGAAATGCGGAATGTCACTGCTGCACCCGGGAGAGTCTGAATATCTTGCCTTATTGTTCTCAAAGCGAGATGCAGTACCTTGTAGTCCGAGCTTCCTCGCCGCCTCTGGGAGGAGCATCGTACATTCCGACCCGTCGTCCAGTATAGCTTACATTTACATTTACATTTACATTTATTCATTTAGCAGACGCTTTTATCCAAAGCGACTTCCAAGAGAGAGCTTTACAAAAGTGCATAGGTCTGATCATAACAACGAGATATCCCCAACATTACAGGTAGTCAAACGTGAATCATACATTGTGAAAAAAAACAAAAATAAGTGCCAAAAGGAAAAATCATAAGAGCATGAAGTTAAACAAGTTACAATTGGGCAACAATAATCTAAAAGTGCACCTGTGGACGAGCAAAACAACAGTAAACTACCTCACAGCGAGTACAATCATTTTAATCAGTTACAGCTAACCGACAAGAGCAGCAGCTCTCTAAGTCAGAGTCCTTGTGATCCTGGAAGAAACTAACATCATGTCCAGCAGATCTTTCCTAGGTACCGTTGTATTCCCGGAACAAGTGTGTCTTGAGCCTATTCTTGAAGGTGGGGAGACAGTCAGTGTCTCTGATGGAGGTGGGGAGTTGATTCCACCACTGGGGGGCCAGACAGGGGAAGAGCTTGTGTTGGGAGCGGGCGGTCTTGAGCGGTGGGACCACCAGACGGTTGTCAGAGGAGGACCGAAGGTGGCGGGAGGGGGTGTAGGGCTGGAGGAGAGACTTGATGTAGTCAGGTGCAGTCCCATTCACCGCTCGGAAGGTCAGTACCAGGGTCTTGAAT
Source organism: Mallotus villosus (assembly GCA_903064625.1). Lineage (NCBI taxonomy): Eukaryota > Metazoa > Chordata > Actinopteri > Osmeriformes > Salangidae > Mallotus > Mallotus villosus. Next base: position 128,006 of record CAEFZP010000474.1, on the reverse strand, counting down.
CTGATACGGGCCGTGACGGGCAGCCAGTGAAGGGAGACGAGGAGCGGGGTAACATGGGAGCGTCTGGGTAGGTTGAAGACCAGACGGGCCGCTGCGTTCTGAATCCTCTGGAGAGGGCGGGTTGCGCATGCTGGGAGCCCGGCGAGCAGCGAGTTGCAGTAGTCCAACTTGGAGAGGACAAGTGCCTGGACCAGCAGCTGGGTGGAGTGCTCAGACAGGTATCTCCTGATCTTCCGGATGTTGTAGAGGGTGAATCTACACGACCGGGAGACAGCAGCGATGTGGGCTGTGAGGGAGAGCTCGTCATCCATGGTAACCCCGAGGTTCCTGGCAGAGGACGAAGGGGTCACCGTCGCCGATCCCAGGGTGATTGAGAGGTCATGGGAGATGGACGGTTTGGCCGGGATGATGAGGAGTTCGGTTTTGGCGAGGTTCAGCTGGAGGTGGTGCTTGGTCATCCAGGCAGAGATGTCTGTGAGACAGGCCTCAATCCTGGCTGAGATCCCCGGATCGGTCGGGGGGAACGACAGGTAGAGCTGGGTGTCGTCAGCGTAGCAGTGGTAGGAGAAGCCATGGGAGGTGATGATTGGTCCAAGCGAGGTGGTGTACAGGGAGAAGAGGAGGGGTCCAAGGACGGAGCCCTGTGGGACACCAGTGGAGAGCTGGCGGGGGTCAGACACATCACCTCCCCAGGAGACCCGGTAGGATCTTCCCGACAGGTAGGACGAGATCCACTGAAGTGCAGTGCCAGTGATGCCCATCTCGGAGAGTCTGGCGAGCAGGATCCGATCGTTAACCGTATCAAATGCTGCAGAGAGGTCCAGCAGAATGATGACGGATGACCTCGAGGCCGCTCTGGCAGACTGGAGGGCCGTGGTGACCGACAGGAGGGCAGTTTCAGTGGAGTGGCCCGTCTTGAAGCCCGATTGGTGGGGGTTCAAGCAGGTTGTTCTGAGTGAGAAAGTTTGACAGTTGGTTAGATACAGCGCGTTCAATTGTTTTAGAAAAGAATGGTAGAAGTGATACCGGTCTGTAGTTCTGGAGGACAGCTGGGTTAAGGGAGGGTTTTTTGAGTAGGGGTCTAACTCTGGCCTGTTTGAAGGCAGAGGGGAAAGTGCCAGAAGTAAGAGAAGAGTTGAGGACATGGAGAAGGAATGTTATGATGGAGGGAGAGATGGTTTGAAAGAGAGGGGAGGGGACTGGATCAAGGGGACAGGAGGTGGGGCGATGAGAGAGAATGAGGTCAGAGATCTCTGCCTCAGATAGGGCCGAGAAAGAGTTGAGACATTTAGTAGGGTCAGTCATAGAGGGTGAGTGAACAGGAAAGGTTGGTTCAGGGAACCGACTGCTAATGTCAGCAACTTTTTTCTCAAAGAAGGAAGATAAGTCATCTGCTGTCAGAGTGGAGGGAGGGGGTGGGGGAGGTGGGTTAAGGAGGGTGGAGAAGGTAGAGAAAAGTTTGTGAGGGTTTGAGGCAGAGTTAATTTTGTTCAAGAAGTAGTGAGTTTTAGCATCAGTTATATGGGCAGAGAAGGATTTGAGGAGGGAGTGATACTTATCAAGGTCTAGACTGTCGTTAGACTTGCGCCATCTCCTCTCAGCCGCTCGAAGGGTGGAACGTTCTTCACGAATAACATCAGTGAGCCACGGGCAGGAGGGAGAAGATCGCGCAGGCCTAGTTGACAGGGGGCAGAGGGTATCAAGTGATTCAGTTAATGTGGATAACAGCATGTTAGTGGCAGTGTCGGTGGGGTGGGACATGAACTTGTTAATAGGAGGGAGGGAGGATGTTACAATGGAGGAGAAGTGCGAGGGGGATAGGGAGCGGAGATTGCGTCTGAAAGTTACGAGGGGAGGGGAGGTAGGAAGAGTTGGAGGGAGAGAGATAGAGAATTGGATAAAGTAGTGATCAGAGATGTGTAGTGGGGTTACAGAGGTTAGGGCAGTGATACAGTTACGTGTCAGGACGAGGTCCAGCTGTTTTCCTGCCTGGTGGGTTGCTGGTGTGTTGAGCAACGTCAGGTCGAAGGAGGTCAGGAAAGACTTGAAGTCAGCAGCCTGCGTTCCATCAAGATGGATGTTGAAGTCCCCAAGAAGTATCAGCGGTGTTCCATCATCCGGGAGGGCGCCGAGGAGCATGTCCAGCTCCTCCACAAAGTCAGCTAGGGGCCCTGGTGGGCGATAGAGGACAATTAAAAATGCTTTGATAGGATCAGTTAGCATCACATAGTGGTGTTCAAATGATTTGGCAGTAAAAGAGAGTGGGGTGGATGTGCATTTAATATGTGGGGAAAGAAGCAAACCTGTCCCGCCTCCTCGTCCAGTTAGGCGAGGAGAGTGGGAGAACGAGTGGTTGACAGAGAGAGCAGCTGGAGTTGCAGTGTTCTCTGGTAGGATCCATGTCTCTGTTAGCGCGAGGGCATCAAGAGAAGCATGGGATGCTAACGCTGGAATGAAGTCGGCCTTTTTTACAGCAGACTGGCAGTTCCAGAGTCCTATAGAAAGAGAGAGAGCAGGTGGAGAAGATCTAGAGAGGTAGCTAAAGTTAGAAGTGGAACGTATATACTTCGTGACATATCTACGTCTATGTCTGCGGGTGTTGTAGTGAACGGGAATGCTAAAGAAGCACATGCTAGCTATAAATGTGTTCTAGGTAGAAAATAATAAAAATAGGGTGATACTTATCAGAAGAAGTGATCCGCCTCGTCGGCCTTCCTCGGATGACTCCCGCGGAAGACTCCTCTTGTTGTCCGAGTCTTAGTGACCGAGGCTGCCAGGCGAGGTTGCCACTGGAGTGCTAGCTGCCTTAAGTATGCAAAGCGCAGCTGGCAATGGCCCTAATTATGTCAACAACCCGCCCACTTGGAAACGCTCACGGCGGAGCTTGACAGTACAGATAGAAACTTGCAATTTAAATCGATCTCTAGCTTAGTGGCTAGCTCTCCTAACGGCCTGTTATAACAACTATCTTCTTACTTAATTCTACTCTGACACAGTTTCAGTTTAAACGACAAAAATGAAACAAGTCTGAATTACTTACTATGAGAAGATTCACGATGTTAACTTCAGCAGACACTAATACACTCTGATCCAAAATACAGATTCAGGGCTATTTAAGCACAGCCTATCAATGGCCCTAATTATGTCAACAACCCGCCCACTTGGAAACGCTCACGGCGGAGCTTGACAGTACAGATAGAAACTTGCAATTTAAATCGATCTCTAGCTTAGTGGCTAGCTCTCCTAACGGCCTGTTATAACAACTATCTTCTTACTTAATTCTACTCTGACACAGTTTCAGTTTAAACGACAAAAATGAAACAAGTCTGAATTACTTACTATGAGAAGATTCACGATGTTAACTTCAGCAGACACTAATACACTCTGATCCAAAATACAGATTCAGGGCTATTTAAGCACAGCCTATCAATGGCCCTAATTATGTCAACAACCCGCCCACTTGGAAACGCTCACGGCGGAGCTTGACAGTACAGATAGAAACTTGCAATTTAAATCGATCTCTAGCTTAGTGGCTAGCTCTCCTAACGGCCTGTTATAACAACTATCTTCTTACTTAATTCTACTCTGACACAGTTTCAGTTTAAACGACAAAAATGAAACAAGTCTGAATTACTTACTATGAGAAGATTCACGATGTTAACTTCAGCAGACACTAATACACTCTGATCCAAAATACAGATTCAGGGCTATTTAAGCACAGCCTATCAATGGCCCTAATTATGTCAACAACCCGCCCACTTGGAAACGCTCACGGCGGAGCTTGACAGTACAGATAGAAACTTGCAATTTAAATCGATCTCTAGCTTAGTGGCTAGCTCTCCTAACGGCCTGTTATAACAACTATCTTCTTACTTAATTCTACTCTGACACAGTTTCAGTTTAAACGACAAAAAAAGCTTACGTGTCAAGTCTTTGAGACTTTGAGCAGGACACGGCTGGGGTCTGCTGGCCTCTCCAGATAGAGCACCTCAGCTGTTGTGCTGACCAGATAACTCTCTTCTTGGTGTGCCTCCTTCGAGGCTCTGAAGTTTACCTCATGAAGAACTGATAGGTGTTTTCCTTTACAGATGGTACAGGGCTTCTTCAGCGTACATTGGGCTGCCTTATGGGATCTCCCACAACGCCAGCACCCTTTGTTAGTCTTTATCCACTCAGTTATTTTGTCCTCAGACAACTGCTGAAAGGTTGTACACTGACTGAGGTAGGGGTCTAAGGTGCAACAGTACAGGCAATTAGTCTAGGCTTTACCCTTCTTCTTTCCCGCATCTAGGGTAGCTTCGGAGGCAGCAGCTAGGCTTTCAGGCTGATCTCTGGCTCCATGCAGAACTGTGGCAGATCTTTTCCACTGACGACCCTCTGGTTGGTCCTTGTTCCTTTTGTGTAGTGACTGGCCATCAAAGTCATGGCACCAGGATTCGTACCGAAGCCACTGTGAGAAGTCAAAGAGGGTGTATGTAGCGCCAGGCTGGTGAAACATGGGACGTCTGAAGTCTGACCTATTCTCTGGTGGGAGCTTGCTCAGCAGACGTGCTACGTGTGACCCACACCTCAGCTCCACGTCACCCTCGGGTCCCAGGGTCCTAAGCATGCCAACCAAGGATTGTACCTGTAGGGCAAACTTCTCAAAGGCTGTTGTATCTCCCCGTCGTATATCCGCAGAGTCCATAACACTAGCAATCTTCTTTAAGGCCATCTGATGTGGAAGTCCAAACTTCTCCTTTAGAGCCAACATAGTGTCAGTGTATGAAGTGGGGAAGTAGAGGTACGAATCTGCCACTAAGCGGGCCTCTTCCAGCTTCAGGTGGTCGACCAAGATCTGATACTTGAACAGCTTGTTCCCATCTTCTGGCAAGAGGTGCTCCAGTGCCATCTTCAGACGGGCGAACTCACTTGGATCTCGATGGCTGAAGTACGGGATGGTTGGGGGGGGCCCTCTGTAAATGCGTTCTGCTACTGCAGCCGTGGTAGGATTAGCATTTTGCGGCTTCGGGGGTTGACTATAGTCTGGCTTTGGTGTCCATGATGAAACTTATTGTGGGACAGTTAGTGGGTACCTCATCCATCGGGACTCATCCACTGCAAGGGGGGATGTGGCTCTCTGTGGTAGAGGTTGCCTACTTTGCGTGCCTTCGTAGGTTGAAACTGTATGACAAACCTGGTGGTCGGCCTGACTATACCCTCCACTGTCGTAGTAGCCTGACCCTCTCACGCGCGTCGATGGTGGGGGCCCAGGAACCCTGGCAGTTTGTTGCGATGGAACGGCCGTGGCCAGATTTTTGCCCTTTATCACTTTATCACACCCAGTACACCCATCATTTTATGGCTCCTAACTAGCTGCTTTCTCCCGCTCTCTGGCCCCCCTACCTCCTCCTCCTGAGGCCATGGTGGGGGGTCTGCCAACCCTCGCCATCATCTTTCTCCTTGCAAGGAAGGTTGTAGTCAGGTGGTGGGATAAGCACAGGCCAGGGGAGAGGCTTTAAGGAGGATGAAATCACAGCATTGGATTGCTGGAGGCTGGAAACGCTCACCATTACCCTCCTCAAATCATCCTTCATGTCCTTCAATCTTTCTATATCTTCAAGTGATGATCTCTGGGATTGATGCAGTCTACTATTTTCTTGACGTATCTCTTCCAACTCTTGGTAGGTGGGTGTCTGCTCCCGGTGAGTTCTGCGGTAGTATGAGAAGGCTCCTTGGTTATACGGGGTGAATGATCGTATTTGGAGGATAATTAACGTGCACCGATGGCAACACTGAGAAGGCGGTCGACTACTGACTGTTTTCTCTAGTCAGAGCTCGCGCACGAAGGTAAGGGAGATACCCTTTCCAAAACTTGTACGGGCGCGATAGTTTGTGAAAGACCCAGAAAAACCACAAATATCCGACGAGGCAAAATCCCGGACGATTTTGGAATCCCTGCCGGATGCATTTTTTAGGCCTCGAAAATAGTACATGTCCGGGTAAAAGAAGACGTCTGGTCACCCTAGCTAACGGGCCGCTGACCACGCTCTGTGTAGCCCAAGTAGTCCACTTCATAGTCCTCTAAATGTTGTGGTGGGCGGCCTGTATTACTCCAATCGTCTCTGGTACGCTGATACATCTCTTATCCAAGGGTAAACACCTTATCCGGCTCGAAGGACCACAATGTTGGGGAGAGCTAAGGGGACTGTAAACCTTAGGGGTGTTGTCGGCCCTTGGGTGTCGGTTAGAACACGAAATGATCCAGAAACTATCAGACTGTTAATGATAATTTAATGAGTAGAGAAAGTATGGTGTGGTCTACAAGAAATAACAGAAATACAATTACCGATTGTGGGAGAAATTGAAGATGTAACATATTTATCCTGTATAATAATGATTCTGTGTCCCAGTATTCCTTGTGTGCAAAGATAGGCCTAACCCCAAATCTGAACTCTGGGTAACACTAGGCTTACATAAACAAGGGGACCTGGTCTTGACCACTATCTTTCTGGAGAGGCCATAAAGGAAAGTGGGGGAGGCTTACAGGGGTCAAAGAGCACACATGCACACACTCAAACACGCACGCGCGCGAGGTCTATGCAGAGGAGCCAATGAAGAAGAGCTATGGAACATTTAAATACTTAGCCAATTACAGTCCTGAGCGCTGGTGTTTAAAATGACTAGCAACAACGGTTGCTAGTCAGACAAACTTCTAGCACAATGGCGTGTGATGTTTTTGTCTCCTTGTGGCCGTAAGCAATAAAGCATTCTTAACTTGTTCACCGACTGACAAGCAATGCTTGATAGATTAATATCTCTGACAACTTGGTCCTTCGAGAGCCGGATTTCAACATCCTTTCCACATCCATACCCAAGAATTGATATCATGCAGACGTGCATGACGGTGGAGAACCTTGCAGCTAAACATAGCTGTTTAAAAAGAGGCCTATTTTTTTCTGGGGGATAGTGGAAAGGTGACGGAATTCTGGACTAGCTATGAGAGGCACAGCTTTCGATGGACAAGGTAAGAATACAATGGTGTATATATATAGTCGACTTTTGTGTTTTGGGAAAAATATAGAGAAAAATTCCACAGTGTAATCGTTAAAGAGGCACTCTGGTCCTATATCTGCTAAAACCTGATGATTGATCCAGTGCAGCTTTTATAGGGCGTCATATTTACTGTGACCGGTATTGGTGGCGTATTAGTGAACTAAGTCATTTTGCTAAAAACGAATATTTGAAGTGAAAGTGTGTGTGCATAATATTGGTGAAAGCGAAACGTTTTGAAAACTGATACATACTGGTGACGTAAATAGGCGATAGGGTTATTATCCTTATACTAAGTAAGTGGTGACGGGAGATCCGGGTAGCAAAATTAGTAGACCTGACCGACCAGAACTGAGATATTTGAAATATATCTGAGTTTGGTGGTAGTTAAATACCTAAACAAATGGAAAGAGTTTTGCTCATTTCTGTGAGAATGCCATTGAAGTAAATAACCTTTGATCATAGCCAATATTGAGGTAGGCTACGGTAAAGAATATACTCCGTGCGCACGTAAAAAGAGTAGATCCAGCCCTGTGACTGAGGTACGATTGAACTAGTTTGAACATTGTCGTTAAGGACAACAATGTAGTACATATGTGCGGTTATTGCTGCTGAAATTGATTGTTGAAATGTGTTGGATTTGGTGGTGATAATATTTACCTATTCAAATGGACTTGTTGGAGGCTTGTCCGACCAGGATGCTAATACATGTTTAAACTGTCAATTGCTGACGAGTGATATAAGGTGCATATGTAAACGTTGGATTCATTCCAATTTTATTTTGAAGAGAAAACAGTACTGAATAGTAAGTGTATACAAGGTGAACCAGTGGGAGAGACTGAGATTGTTTTTGAGGCCCAATTTTTCTGTTGAAATTGAAATAGTACTGTGTTTGATGCTGCTGAGGTTGTTTTGCGGAAATGTATGAGTTTGGTGGCATTAATATTTACCTAATCAAATGGACTAGTTGAAGGCTTGTCCGACCAGAACTCAGACATGTGTAAACATCTCTGACGAGTAGCCTAATTTTAGGTGCATATGTAGACTTTGGACCACATTTTATGTTGAAATTGAAATAGTTGATAGAATTGTTAATATTAGGTTTTGTTGTAAATATAACCATTGGTAATTGTTTTACATGTTGTAAGAGGGTAGAATTGACCCTAAGAAATCAGAAGGCTGACATGATTCGACCGAATTTGCCAGTCGCTGTCTGTTGAACGCTGTCTGCAATTTGCTTTTACAATTTGCTAGGATAGTTTGGGATCTGAGAGGAAAAGATCCATGATGTGGCTTGGTCAGCTAATAGCTAATGGCTAACTATTCTCCAGTGGAGGAAATGCATTCTGTTCTGTCCTGGGACAGGGAAGAATCCAGGAAGTTAGATTTGCAACTATGGCAACGAGATTGTAGCTAACAAGTTTACAGACTCAACAGCGATGGCGGGTTTCAGGCTAGCAAAAGAATTACAGTTTGACATTTGAGATCTAGATTGAGTAGACACATGCACACATTAATAGAGAAATAGAAAGATTGAAAATACCAAATTTATACAAATATACGAATGAGGCAAATTTGATATACTAATTTGGTTACTCTTGAAAGATGATACGTGACGTGATGAGTATTTTGATACATTTGTTAACAAGATTGTGTTTGTTTGAGTACATTTTACATAAATTACAGAAATTTCGAGGAGGAATGGAGAAGAAAGTGGGGGCTATAGAGTCCCGGTGCGCTGAGATCTCACAAAGGTGAATTCCCAGAGGGTGTAATTCTGCATCAATATGTGAGTATTAAATGCTGAGAGATGTGTTTGTTTGGATGAATTCGAAGTTGGGTGGTTAACAAATGCTTGATCAACATTTGTTATGAAACCTAGTCAAACAGGCACAGTTCCTGAAGTTTTCCGACAGAACTTCTATATAGCCTATAAGCGGCAAATCTTTGATGTGTGACGGTATTCAATAACAATGCATAAACTAATCTCCTGGTTCATGAATAGGTTCTAATTAGATTGAAAACGTTATACTTATGCGAAATTAAGTGAATAAAAGGTAAACGCCAACCAGCTGTGTTGTTCAAAGAAAATAAAAAAGTTTAAAGGTTTTTGACAGCGCCTACTATTTGAGTTGATTCAAGTTTGAAACGCGCGCTGATAGTCTATTTGAGTTGATTCATTAAGTAAGAGAAACTAAGATTAAAATTGAAAAAGTAAGAAGTGTTACATTAAACCATATACAAACTACAAAATATTCAAATTAAATATTTTCATTTAGGGTTTTTGGTCCGCAAATTTTAGATTGAAGGGATCCGTGCATTGCATGCTGAGAGCGTAATAATAAGAACATTCAAAAGGAGTATTCTGTATTACATGCTTTGATAAGACCGTTGAGAAGTTAAAGAGTAAGGTTTTGTGTTTTGTGGGCTTATGTTACACTTGTTAAATTGTGAATTTAAAGGTTTACAAAGAAAAGGGAGCATTTTGAGTTATTTCCTTTGTCTTAAGGGCATTGTTTGATTGACGTGAGTGGTAGCGTAATTCTAGCATGAATTACTAAGAGCAGTTTTAACCTAAACATGGATTTCATGAAACAATGTTTGATAACGATAGTTTAAAGCAAATTCAAATATTGATTACACATAATTGGTAGAAGGCTAATTTTGAAATCAAACTGCAAGATTCATTCGATTATTGCAACCTAGGAAACTTCTACAGAAAGGGAATGTCTTTTGTTTAGGGGTCTGATTTTATTTGAAATTGTAACTTTATTACTGTCTGACTTAAATAACGTGCACATCAAATATCCATTGACATGGAACCAATTGATGGCTTTTTCCAGTTTGGGTTATTTTGGGTGGTTCTTCTTCACAAGTGTTTTATTTTGGTTTGAGGAAATATATGTGAAAAATGGTGAAGTGATTAGATGGTTACCTGAAAGATCGGTTTAGAGTGATCATGGAAGGTTATGGAATGAAACAAAAGAACGTTTTATGGATGAGAAGAGATGATTAGTTTAAACACTGATGTTCTGAAAAAGGAAATATGCATATACTTTGAAGGTACATTGAACATTTTAAGTCAAAATAGTACAATCTAGGGTTTTTAAAGAGTTTTGATAAAGGTATTGGATGCAATTTGGTTAACAATAAGAGAGAACATAACTCAAATATACTTTTATTTGGAGTTTGATTGTCATTTTGATTTGAAGTTTATATGGATGTTTTATCAGGAGCCTGACACAATGTTTGGGATGAACAGTTGGGCTGTGATAAGGATGTTTTTATGAGTGGTATTGGTGCATAATTTGAGAAGACTCATTAAGTCTGAAATTGTGGTTATGATGGTTTGTGCTAATTAGCTTGTTTTGGACTGCAGCCAAAGCAGGTTAGGAAGTTCTACCTATCTGACTTTTTATGGAACATATAGAGAAATGTTGGTTGTTTGGTTAATAGCCACATTATTTGGTCTATATTTCATATAGGAGGTATACAGATTAAATTCTGGTTTGGGATAATTACAATGGTTTTTATCATATCATGGAAAAATAGAGGAATCTGAAACAATATAGGTCTTAAACTTAACAGTTTTAAAAGAAAGAAAAGTTTTTTGAAGTGAAAGAAATTAGACAACTGTGATTTTCTAAAGAAGGAAACAGATTGTAATTTCTGGCATGACTAATAGGAGTTGAATATCAAATGAATTGAATTATGGAAGATCATAGGTGATACCACAACTTAAACCTTTCGCATAGCATGATGAAGAGACGGATCAAAACAGGTTTTATACAATACTAACTAGAAAAGAGATATCCTTTGCTGTTCCAGGTGAAGCAGTAAACCAAAGTGAACCAGAGTGGAGGAGTTGAACGAGGAGATTGTGTATTGATTAAAGATATCAAAAGAAAGAACTGGTCCAGTCAAGGTGGGAAGGACCATATCAGGTACTGCTCACCACACCCACTGCAGTCAAAATAGCGGAGAGGACGTCTTGGATACATTTGTCACATTGTATGAAAGTTAGGGACATTGATATAGGGTCAGGTTAGTTACTCACCACCGTCTCTTAAGGCCCAAGTCTGACTACAAAGGGGAGTCTTTTCTTGAAGGCCCGTCTCAACCTCAGTGAAGAAAACCAACAGCAAACAGAGACTTAGGGTGTGAACTAAATAGGCTAGGATACAGTAAGCAGGGAAAGGTAGAAAGGATGGGTGACCTATTTGACAATGTAAGAGCCTCTTCATTTACTGTTCTCTATGGTTAAAAGATTAAATGATCTGCAAGGGAAGATATTGATTAATTTGTTTGCTCTACTAGAAGTTCATACTGATAACATTGATTTTATTTTTCTGGAAATGCTAAAGCTGATGTGGCGCAAAAGAGGCAGCCGTACAGGTGTCTTAACATTAGGAAATGTGGATGTGACTTTCTTGAGAGATATGCAGGAAGTGTCACCAAACTGGTGGGTTATGTAAATTCAGAGGTACAACTTATGTTACTAAGGAATCTATTTTGTTATGTGCTGATTTGAGCCATGGGATGAATCATGTCTCAAACAGGAGGGATGGTGATAACGAAAGTGTTTATGGCAAATGGATTTACAAACTATACAAGAAAAAACTTTAAGAAAAACTTTTTTAGCATGCCCTATTTGAGAGAGAACAAGATATGCATGGGCTTCTTTTGAGCTAAAGAAATGTAAAGATTCAGGAATGGAGCGAGGAGTCAGTTGCTTTCAACTGACCACTGTGAGAATGTAACTTTAATACTGTGTAGTCTACTATGTTCTGAAATTCACAGACAGGCGAGAGATGCTGTCCCAATCCAGTGAGAGGTCACTGACCTAAGGAGACTGGATTGTTGGGGTGGATTTGAAACATAGTCCTGGAAATGACAGAGGTGAACAGGGTCATTCCTGGTTAGTTTCAGAGGAGATGGCATAGTACACGTGAGTCGACGTGAGGCGTGCATGTTGGTTGATGACGTCAATTTAAGGAGAACTCCGCGCTGTGCCTATAGTACAGTGTGTTGAGGTTTCATCATTGATGACAATGCAAATGGTAAATAGATTCAGAAGTTAAGTTTTAATCTTGAGATAAGTTGGAAACCTTTCTGTGGAAATAAAATTGAGGTACAAACACTCATATTATGATACGTTCTACCAGTTACGTAAAGATGTTTCAGTTGAATTGTTATGTTCCAGGGCAGAAGTTTGAGAACAGTTATAGGCTGTCGGAAGAAGTGATAACAATCCTGTTTCATTGATGTGACTTGATGAAGTATTATTTTGGAGTTGCATTAAAGCTTAATGTTTTGTTTTTGAGAGACCTGTTTGTACTACAGAAAGTTGATATTCATTTGAAAAGAAACAGAAATTGAGAACATGTAAGAACTTTTCAGGATGTGCCAAAGTAATGTCTTATCATGCAGAGGTTGTAAAATAGTTACAGCAGGCTGGGGAGAAATGTCTGTTGACCTTAAGGCCTGACGGCTCTGTAGATCACCTTCGGGGGAGGTTTTATGGCTCCCTGACCTAGGAGAGAACTGCTTATCACCAGAGGAAGAGCACAATCAGGGCCTTGTATAGACTGTCTTAGAAAAACCTGACTGACAGTTTACTGAATGTTTGGTTTTAGAGATGACCATGTAGACGACAAGGCATGTTCATATCCTGATAATTTCTGTATTGATTTCTTTGTTGCAATCTTTGTTTCTATTTGATTTTGTGTGAAGGAGATCTGAGATGAGGTGAATGCATCAGACGTCAAATGACCACCCTGCTGAGTGATGACGGGTTTTATCCCAATACCATGGGTTTCCCGTTGTGTCGAGTGAATTCACACTACTAGACTATAATGCTGTATAGTCTTATCAAATATTACACATTTTGGATTTGTATGAATTATTTTGATTTTTATGAATTATTTAGATTTTATGTATTTTTGACTTTATTGATTGTGCGTTGGTGTGGTTTTGGAATAACACATTTTATTCAGGTTAAACAGGAGGGATATGTGGGAGAAATTGAAGATGTAACATATTTATCCTGTATAATAATGATTCTGTGTTCCAGTATTCCTTGTGTGCAAAGATAGGCCTAACCCCAAATCTGAACTCTGGGTAACACTAGGCTTACATAAACAAGGGGACCTGGTCTTGACCACTATCTTTCTGGAGAGGCCATAAAGGAAAGTGGCTTACCCTAGGGGTCAAAGAGCACACATGCACACACTCAAACACGCGCGCGAGGTCTATGCAGAGGAGCCAATGAAGAAGAGCTATGGAACATTTAAATACTTTGTATTAGCCAATTACAGTCCTGAGCGCTGGTGTTTAAAATGACTAGCAACAACGGTTGCTAGTCAGACAAACTTCTAGCACAATGGCGTGTGATGTTTTTGTCTCCTTGTGGCCGCAAGCAATAAAGCATTCTTAACTTGTTCACCGACTGACTGTGCAATGCTTGATAGATTAATATCTCTGACACTGATGTATATCATACACAAAGGAATAATACACAAATCATATCGTTAAAGAGACCAATTAAACATCAGAGCCTGCTGCCCTCAGAGCTCAGTCTAAGCTGTCGACTTGCGCACCTCAGTAAACAACGCAGAATAAATGAATAGCTTCTGAACCAGCGCGTCCGTTACAGTACAGTATAACACTGGCACTCTTTGCGGTTCATAACTAAACTCTGTAATAATAATACCCTGAGCAGCATACTTCCATGAACATACATACAGTTACTCACAATCCGTTCATTGCCGCACACCGCTCTAGCAAACAACATTAAACTCAACAAAACACTAGCTAACGTAATTCTCTTCTTGATGCTAGTTACGCTGCTAACAAGTCGCACTGCACTCGCGTCACTAAAGGGCTGAGCTACTGTTTCCCAAGTAACCTAGAACACACAGAACTCAGTAGTTCTATAGCCTTTTGTACACTATGGCTTATTCTCCAATTGGGCCTTGATACAATGTGTATAATATGTTCTGGCCATTCTACATGTTTTCCAGCACCAGTTACAATCAACCCTGGGTTATAGCTCCTCACCATTGCATGGTGCCATTCATTTTTCACAGATTTCCACCAAGTCAAAGTGAATAGTAACTGGTCCCAGGGGCAATTCTAGGAACCGACCTATAGGGCTCAGCCCCCAATGAGAATGTGACATGGATACAGTGCCTTGCAAAAGAGTTAAACCCCCTTGCTAATAAATCACTAATTTCCCTGGATAACAATAAATGTATTTAGTATTATGCAAAAATATTGAATGAATATAACAACTGAAATCTGCGCCATGAAATTAATTAGTTAATTCTTCTCTTTTGGTTTTACTGGCAGACTACCAACTTTAAAGGTGCATGGCGATACTGGATATTAAACCTGTTTAAAGCCCTTTGAACCTGTAATTGTGTGTCATCTGTCTCTAACAGACACGTTGGCAAAATCTTACGTTAGAGCACTAAAACGTATTTAAGATAATAATAATTCATAATAGTTTTATTATTATTATTTTTAGAGGTGCTGAGATGAATTGTAAGTGTATTAAGGAGTCTAAAATCGCCACTGTCTGGTCCAACTCCATGTCCAAGCCCATGGTATCTGTGAAGGAATACAGTCAGGAATACAAACCCTCACATAACCCTCTGTTATGTCCTCCTTATATGGTGCCGAGTATAATTTGACAGGCAGCTAAACTCTTCCCACAAGCAATCAACCGGTGACGTTTTCCTCGAACATCGTTGGTTAATTGAATATATAGGAAGTTAAAACTGGATAGAATATATTACAATGTATCAATAAGATTAGGGGTGGGGGATTCAGTCTTCTAGCAATTCACATCGATTCACAAATAAAAAAATCGATAAAAAAGATATATACATATTTTTTGGGGTATTTTATTTTTATTTTTTTAATCTTGGAAAAATCGTGAATCGATTTTTAATCTAATCGTGAGGTACCAAAAGATTCCCACCCCTAAATGAGATGTTACAAAATAAATACAGAAGCATTTTACAATGTACAGATTGGCTTATAAAACAAAAAGATTGTGAAACTGTACGAGTTGGGCTATACAGTACGGAGTAGAATGTTTATAGGCTACTTTAGATAAGCTAAACAATACTAAGTAAAACTAAGGCAGTATCGTTTCTGAACAAAAATTAAGATTAAACATTACGGACGGCATACTGTATACATTTTATTAGTATGAGTAACAGTTCTGACTTCGAAGCTGCGTCAACTGAATGTCACCCGGCTCCACCTGTTTAGGGTTTTGATCTCGGCACAAGGCAACACAGAAGGCTATTAGAGGCTGAATATATTTGTTTTTTTCTGATAAAACAAGTATCCCCAGCCCTCTCAATAAGGCAGCACTCCCCAATCACCCACAATATTAACAACTGGAGTCTAGCATAGAAGGCCCTCGCTGACAGCCGACTTATTTGGTCCACCCACAGAACGCACAACTAGTGGGCTCCCGGGGACCGCTGTAGCCGTTTCTCTGCAGCAGACCGGGGGTGGCTCTGCACAGCTGGCCAGAGTCCGTTCCTCTCCGGAGGTGGTGGCAATGTAGAAAGGAACAACACCTTCTTTTAGGTTACGTAATCGGCTACAGCACAATCACACACACGGCTAAGACACGTTCCTTACGCGAGGGGGCACCGCCCCTAGAAGCGCAGCACAGACACGCCGCTCAGGATGCTCGCCAGGTAATCGTGGTTCCTTCCCCGATGGTTCGACGTGTCACTCTGGTCATAGAAACCGTGCCGATAGTCTCGTTGGTGATTCCACCTTCCCGTGAGCATCAGGTAGAATCCACAGAGGTGAACGTGGCAGTCGATAGACGAAGGAAAAGGAAGCTAAACCGCCAACTCCCTACTCCAGTGGTTCCCAATCCTGGTCCTCGGGCCTCCCTGCCCTGCATGTTTTAGATGTTTCCCTGCTTCAACACACCTAGTTCAAATGAATGGTCATATTCCGAGGACCAGGATTGGGAACCCCTGCCCTACTCCATTCCACTCTCCCTTCTTGCCTTCTCTGCTGTCTGCACACACCAATTCCCCTTCTCTCTTTTCTACCTTCATCAATTAACCTGATTAGCAACCGGTGCGTCAAAACCCTCCCCCTCCCATTCCACTCCGCGACAGTAGCACAACCTGAAACACATGTAGCGTAAGGGGTCCCTTACGCTTTACGAATATTTGGATATAATACAAATTAAAAACGTTATGTCACAGCATTGTAATATATAGATACACACCTTTCCCAAAATCCGAACAAAAGTGTGACTTATAGTCCGGAAAATACGGTACTCATATCTCAAACTAAGAAGTTGTAATTTGGTTTGCAGCAATATAAGGTGTGTACATATCGATGAGTTACTTTCTTTCGTTGCTGCTACATATCTTCTTTCACGGAATAAACTGTCGTGGACGATAATGGGGTCTGGAAGGTTGGCGTTTTAGAATGGACGATAATGGGTCCGCTTACTCTAGGCAATGGCGTCACTACGTCACTTACACTAAAGACTTTCAGTAACAAATTAACAGAAACTTAAAACACAACACCCTCCCCAAACAAGTCCAATGACTTCATAACTTTCGTGTAGGCCCATACTATAGCAGTTTGTAGACATACAACACAGATGAAACAGACTCGGGGGAATGAATTAGAGATAATAGTAGTGGGAGGGTGTTGCACTTTTATGCTTCTCTTTTTCGCCACTCCTACTAAACATTCCTTTGGCGCCACTGCTTTTGCCTGTTAGTGTCTGCAATGCTGGGAAGAACTATATGACAACAATAATGTTTAATGTAACTGGCCTTTCTAACAGAAAAACTGGCCCCATCTTGGCCTTCCATGTTCTACAACAGACCTGGGGTCTCATTTATAAAACTGTGCGCAGGATTCTTACTAAAAGTGTACGTACGCCCAAAAGCCTAAAATGGCGTGCGCCCCAAATTCCGATTTATAAAACCGTGCGTACGCACACTTGTAAGCAATGTTCCCTTTATAAATCACAGACTACCCACAAGTGTGCGTACGTGAATTTCCATTTTACCCCGCCCCGAACACGCCCGTTTTTAACCATAAATGGTCAATGCAAAGCACCTTATGAATGCTAATCCAGCCCTTGCATGCGATTGTTCTTACTCTACATTGCATTGAATCATGGCGTCAGGAGGGAAAAGAACGAAAAGGCGCAACTTCTCAGAAACTGACATTGAAATAGCCTTCTTGTAGGCGAGGTGGAGGAGCGAAAGTCTATTTGGTGGCCACAGTAGCGGGATCACCAATAAATAAAAAAGCAATGCGAGATAACAATTTGAAAACAAAAGTGTATGCGTAAACACACGTTTCTTCATGCCTGTTTTGTTTTGGACAGTATTAAAGTTTGGACTGTAAACGATGTGTAGCAATTGCACGGGAGCACCAGTTTTTGACATATGACAGGCTGTATCATATATATGCACAGTAGTATTAAATACATATATTTAGTTGGCTACACTGTTTTGCAGTTATCTAAAGGTAGTCCTATGTGATGTTATCCTGTGTATTCCATGCAGTCGGGGCATCCCCCCCTCCTGCACTCCCGTAGTGGACAATCTGATAGTGAAACAGCGCAGAATTTTGATTTAAAATTTGAGTTGGATTGTACAAGGTGTTTATGGAACAATTATCATTCAGTACAAGCACAAATAACACTGCTGGATTTAATCTTCATGATAATGATGAAACGGAGTGAAAAAAACGTGTGTGAGGAAAACAAAATATATAAATATTACGAGTAATCGTTCTTCCCACACTTAATTTCTGCAGTCTGACTACAGTACGGTCATCTGCGTCGCCAATTCCAACTGTTTCCAAAATGTGCGTAGGCCTACGGGAGGGTCAGAGTTTGCGTGGAAGACCGCACATTCTTCCGTCAAGTTTGTTTTTTATAAATCACAACCTTTGCGTGGAAAGTGGCGTACGCACATTTCAGCCCCGTTTTGTGCGTACGCAAGCTTTAAACTGTGCGTAGGATTCTTATTAAAAGTGTACATACGCCCAAAGGCCTAAAATGGTGAATCACCATTTTACCCTGCCCTGAACACGCCCGTTTTTAACCATAAATGGTCAATGCAAAGCACCTCATGAATGCTAATCCAGTATATTAATGGCCCTGGCATATTGTCCTTACATTTACATTTATTCATTTAGCAGACGCTTTTATCCAAAGCGACTTCCAAGAGAGAGCTTTACAATAGTGCATAGGTCACTGATCATAACAACGAGATATCCCCAACATTGCAAGTAGTCAAACATGGATCGTACATTGTGAAAAAAACAACAATAAGTGCCAAAGGGAAGAATCATAAGAGCATGGAGTTAAACAAGTTACAATTGAACAACATGAACCTTAAAAGTGCACGAGTGTACCGTTGTATTCCCGGAACAAGTGTGTCTTGAGCCTATTCTTGAAGGTGGGGAGACAGTCAGTGTCTCTGATGGAGGTGGGGAGTTGATTCCACCACTGGGGGGCCAGACAGGGGAAGAACTTGTGTTGGGACCGAGCGGTCTTGAGCGGTGGGACCACCAGACGGTTGTCAGAGGAGGACCGAAGGTGGCGGGAGGGGGTGTAGGGCTGGAGGAGAGACTTGATGTAGTCGGGTGCAGTCCCATTCACCGCTCGGAAGGTCAGTACCAGGGTCTTGAATCTGATACGGGCCGTGACGGGCAGCCAGTGAAGGGAGACGAGGAGCGGGGTAACATGGGAGCGTCTGGGTAGGTTGAAGACCAGACGGGCCGCTGCGTTCTGAATCCTCTGGAGAGGGCGGGTTGCGCATGCTGGGAGCCCGGCGAGCAGCGAGTTGCAGTAGTCCAACTTGGAGAGGACAAGTGCCTGGACCAGCAGCTGGGTGGAGTGCTCAGACAGGTATCTCCTGATCTTCCGGATGTTGTAAAGGGTGAATCTACACGACCGGGAGACAGCAGCGATGTGGGCTGTGAGGGAGAGCTCGTCATCCATGGTAACCCCGAGGTTCCTGGCAGAGGACGAAGGGGTCACCGTCGCCGATCCCAGGGTGATTGAGAGGTCATGGGAGATGGACGGTTTGGCCGGGATGATGAGGAGTTCGGTTTTGGCGAGGTTCAGCTGGAGGTGGTGCTTGGTCATCCAGGCAGAGATGTCTGTGAGGCAGGCCTCAATCCTGGCTGAGATCCCCGGATCGGTCGGGGGGAACGACAGGTAGAGCTGGGTGTCGTCAGCGTAGCAGTGGTAGGAGAAGCCATGGGAGGTGATGATTAGTCCAAGCGAGGTAGAGTGACAGGGAGAAGAGGAGGGGTCCAAGGACGGAGCCCTGTGGGACGCCAGTGGAGAGCTGGCGGGGGTCAGACACATCGCCTCCCCAGGAGACCTGGTAGGATCTTCCCGACAGGTAGGACGAGATCCACTGAAGTGCAGTGCCAGTGATGCCCATCTCGGAGAGTCTGGCGAGCAGGATCTGATGGTTAACCGTATCAAATGCTGCAGAGAGGTCCAGCAGAATGATGACGGATGACCTCGAGGCCGCTCTGGCAGACTGGAGGGCCGTGGTGACCGACAGGAGGGCAGTTTCAGTGGAGTGGCCCGTCTTGAAGCCCGATTGGTGGGGGTCAAGCAGGTTGTTCTGAGTGAGAAAGTTTGACAGTTGGTTAGATACAGCGCGTTCAATTGTTTTAGAAAAGAAGGGTAGAAGTGATACCGGTCTGTAGTTCTGGAGGACAGCTGGGTTAAGGGAGGGTTTTTTGAGTAGGGGTCTAACTCTGGCCTGTTTGAAGGCAGAGGGGAAAGTGCCGGAAGTAATAGAAGAGTTGAGGACATGGAAAAGGAATGTTATGATGGAGGGAGAGATGGTTTGAAAGAGAGGGGAGGGGACTGGATCAAGGGGACAGGCGGTGGGGCGATGAGAGAGAATGAGGTCAGAGATCTCTGCCTCAGATAGGGCCGAGAAAGAGTTGAGACATTTAGTAGGGTCAGTCATAGAGAGGTGAGTGAATAGGAAAGGTTGGTTCAGGGAACCGACTGCTAATGTCAGCAACTTTTTTCTCAAAGAAGGAGGAGAAGTCGTCTGCTGTCAGAGTGGAGGGAGGGGGTGGGGGAGGTGGGTTAAGAAGGGTGGAGAAGGTAGAGAAAAGTTTGTGAGGGTTTGAGGCAGAGTTAATTTTGTTCAAGAAGTAGTGAGTTTTAGCATCAGTTATATGGGCAGAGAAGGATTTGAGGAGGGAGTGATACTTATCAAGGTCTAGACTGTCGTTAGACTTGCGCCATCTCCTCTCAGCCGCTCGAAGGGTGGAACGTTCTTCACGAATAACATCAGTGAGCCACGGGCAGGAGGGAGAAGATCGCGCAGGCCTAGTTGACAGGGGGCAGAGGGTGTCAAGTGATTCAGTTAATGTGGATAACAGCATGTTAGTGGCAGTGTCGGTGGGGTGGGACATGAACTTGTTAATAGGAGGGAGGGAGGATGTTACAATGGAGGAGAAGTGCGAGGGGGATAGGGAGCGGAGATTGCGTCTGAAAGTTACGAGGGGAGGGGAGGTAGGAAGAGTTGGAGGGAGAGATATAGAGAATTGGATAAAGTAGTGATCAGAGATGTATAGTGGGGTTACAGAGGTTAGGTCAGTGATACAGTTACGTGTCAGGACGAGGTCCAGCTGTTTTCCTGCCTGATGGGTCGCTGGTGTGTTGAGCAACGTCAGGTCGAAGGAGGTCAGGAGAGACTTGAAGTCAACAGCCTGCGTTCCATCGAGATGGATGTTGAAGTCCCCAAGAAGTATCAGCGGTGTTCCATCATCCGGGAGGGCGCTGAGGAGCATGTCCAGCTCCTCCACAAAGTCAGCTAGGGGCTCTGGTGGGCGATAGAGAACAATTAAAAATGCTTTGATAGGATCAGTTAGCATCACATAGTGGTGTTCAAATGATTTGGCAGTAAAAGAGAGTGGGGTGGATGTGCATTTAATATGTGGGGAAAGAAGCAGGCCTGTCCCGCCCCCTCGCCCAGTTAGGCGAGGAGAGTGGGAGAACGAGTGGTTGACAGAGAGAGCAGCTGGAGTTGCAGTGTTCTCTGGTAGGATTCATGTCTCTGTTAGCGCGAGGGCATCAAGAGAAGCATGGGATGCTAACGCTGGAATGAAGTCGGCCTTTTTCACAGCAGACTGGCAGTTCCAGAGTCCTATAGAAAGAGAGAGAGCAGGTGGAGAAGATCTGGAGAGGTAGCTAAGGTTAGAAGTGGAACGTATATACTTTGTGACATATCTACGTCTACGTCTGCGGGTGTTGCAGTGAACGGGAATGCTAAAGAAGCACATGCTAGCTATAAATGTGTTCTAGGTAGAAAAGAATATGAAATAGGGTGATACTTATCAGAACAGGTGTTCCGCCTCGTCGTCCTTCCTCGGATGACTCCCGCAGGAAGACTCCCTTTGTCTTGTTGACTGAGTCTTAGTGCCCGAGGCTGCCAGGCGAGGCTGCCACAGGTGTGCTCGCTGCCTTAAATGCAGACCAGTGCTTGGCCACGCCTCTGTTTCTGTATACAATGGCCCGAGTTTCGGTTCCACTCGCAAAAATAACTGGCTGTAAACCCTATCTTACAAACTTCTAGCCTGACACACTGTTAAGTATAGACACAACACAGCGAAATAAGTTTAAATAACTTACTTTGAGGAGAATCACAGGAAGTACAATCGCTAGGCTATAACACTGAAACGCTCTGATCCGAATACTGAATTTCAGAGGGATTTGACCAGCGCTTGGCCACGCCTCTGTTTCTGTATACAATGGCCCGAGTTTCGGTTCCACTCGCAAAAATAACTGGCTGTAAACCCTATCTTACAAACTTCTAGCCTGACACACTGTTAAGTATAGACACAACACAGCGAAATAAGTTTAAATAACTTACTTTGAGGAGAATCACACGAAGAACAATCGCTAGGCTATAATACTGAAACGCTCTGTTGACACATTTACGCTACGTTGAACCATGGCGTCAGGAGGGAACAGAACGAAAAGGCGCAACTTCTCAAACACTGACATTGAAGTAGTTGTAGGCGAGGTGGAGGAGCGAAAAAACAAATTTGGCCTATTTGGTGGCCACAGCAGCGGGATCACCAATAAATAAAAAAGCAATGCGAGGTAACAATTTGAAAACAAAAGCGTATCCGTAAACACACGTTTCTTCATGCCGGTTTTGTTATGAACAGTATTAAAGTTTAGACTGATAACGAGGATATAGTGTAGCAATTGCACGGGAGCTTAACGGCTATATTTCCAGTTATAGACATATTATATATGCACAGTATTAAAATATATATTTAGTTATAGGCTACACTGTGTTTTGCAGTTATGACTACAGTATTCATAACCAACCAGTAGGCCTACGGGAGGGTCCGAGTTTGCGTGGAGGACCGCACATTCTGCCGTCAAGTTTGTTTTTCATAAATCACAACTTTTACGTGATAAGTGGCGTAAGCCCATTTTCAGACCCGTTTTGTGCGTATGCAAGCTTTATAAATGAGACCCCTGGGGCCTCATGTATAAAGGATTGCGCAGCTTTCATACCAGAAGATGGCGTACGGACAAAACTCGAAAAGTACCTACGCACAGAAATATTCACATGTATAAAACCGGTCGTAGGCCTACGCCAGGTCCTGCGCACCTTTCCTATATAAATCACAATCAACGTGAGGTTGACCGCACATGAACGAGCCACTGACCCCGCCTTGCCTCCTCCCATAAATTAACATGCAGATGGTCTATAAATGCGCTCCTGAGGTGATTCTGAATTACCCTAATTCTTCAAATAAATATAAAGTGCATTACAAATAAAATCATAATTATTATTATAGGGCCGTAAATGCTGTGGGTTCCGAGAACCGGACCATGGCAGAAAGTAAGAAGAAATGGTCCGATGTAAAATTTGAAAGTAAGAAACGAGTGGTGGCGCATGGTAACAGCATGTTATAGGGTTAGCGCGACATGCATTTTTGTCGTTCATTTGACACCCTCAAATTTAACAGAAGTTATTAAGTGGTGGCGGATTAAACAGTAGCCTATATATCATTTCCCGTTTTGGCATTTTGATGTGATCATCCACATTATTGATCAAACTGTAATTTTTACGTTTTGTGAATAGTCAACGTCATAGAAGTAGGCCTATGACAGTAGCCTAACTGTAGAGGAAACTTTATTTTGTAATGTTTGGTGAGTTTCGGCACTTTTCAGTTAGAATTTGCCATGTTACAGAGCCAGACAAGACCTTGCGGACGGTCCGCACATTCTCACGTCTGCTCAAAAGTTTCCGTGACGGCCCGCACATTCTCACGTCAAGTAAATCTATATACATCACAAAGTGTAAAGTGCTAATTTTTTGCATTAATTTCAGTGCAAAATTGTTTTTTGAGCTTTCTGTAGGCTAATATAAACATTTTGTTGGACTCATATTGTAATATTCTCCACTTTGAGAGCAAAATTAAGAGGCTAGATCTATGTAGAATCTGTGCTCTGCTCTTGTAAACAATGTCATGTTGTTTTAACCATAAATACATTTTTTGTATAGCATTGGTTCCAGAGTGTAACGATGTACCAGACGGGGTTGGATCCAAGCGCAGGGCCCAGATTTATTAGAATGGTCGGACAGGCAAAGATCTGTACACGGTAGACAGGGCAATACAGGAGATCCAAAAACGGAGTTAGACAACTAAGGTCAGTAATAGTAGACGTATACTTAACAAGGCTCGGACTGAACTGGAAAACAAGATCAAGACTTCGCACCGGACAATCTACGAACAGACACTTAAATACTAAAACTAAACAAGACACGGGTGTAGCCGGTTGTCCTAATATTCTGGGGATGCGGAGCGTGGCAGACAATTACTAGCTGCAGAAGGCTCTGGCGTTACACAGAGCCAGTTGTAAAGTTGGGAAGCACGGGTAAAATGCTGTGTTGACCACGGCCACGAATCACGTAGGTTACCCATTTTGGTTTCAAAAAGGTGAGGAGTTTGCATGCCTTTAAATAGATCCCTAATTTCACTGGATAACTATTAATACATTTATGTATTATTATGCAAAATATTGAATGAATCAAAAAACTAAGGATGTCCCTTTCTACATTTACATTTACATTTATTCATTTAGCAGACGCTTTTATCCAAAGCGACTTCCAAGAGAGAGCTTTACAAAAGTGCATAGGTCACTGATCATAACAACGAGATATCCCCAACATTGCAAGTAGTCAAACATGAATCATACATTGTGAGTGCCAAAGGAAAAAATCATAAGAGCATGAAGTTAAACAAGTTACAATTGGACAACATAAATCTAAAAGTGCACCTGTGGAAGAGCACACAACAGTCAACTACCTCACAGCGAGTACAATAATTTTAATCAGTTACAGCTAACCGACAAGAGCAGCAGGACTCTAAGTAAGAGTCCTTGTGACCCTGGAAGAAACTAACATCATGTCCAGCAGATCTTTCCTAGATACCGTTGTATTCCCGGAACAAGTGTGTCTTGAGCCTATTCTTGAAGGTGGGGAGACAGTCAGTGTCTCTGATGGAGGTGGGGAGTTGATTCCACCACTGGGGGGCCAGACAGGGGAAGAGCTTGTGTTGGGTTCTTCATGAACTTTGGGTTCTTCATGAACTTCTTTCTTCATGAACTTTTTAATTATTATAATTTTTAGGGGGGCTGAGATTAAATTTAGGGGTGCTTGAGCACCCCTAAAGAGGGTCTAAATCGCCACTGCCTACTTGTTCTGAGCAGGTGTTGTCAGTGAACAGGCTGTAAAACTGTTGGTTAAGTTACAGACACTCATGAAAAACTGATGTTAATTATCTAGGAAACATTTTCTAAGTTGTTTGTGTCAAACAAGTTGTGAACAAGAGATCATGACTTACTCTGTGCTCAAAGTGATGCTCGAGCTCCAGTGGTTTGCTCTGTAGGTGAACGAAACTTTCGGAAGACAGTTGTAGCAGAATCACGTGAACAATTCCATGATATGCTTTTTCCATTGGTTGTTGCGTTAAACCTTACCCAGATACAATAGTGCTATTTTCTGATTAGCTATTGTGTAGACCTTTTCTTTTTTTTTAATGGGTGATAAGTTGCAGGCTCGACTAAGAACTCCAGGGGAGACACGCTTGATTCCTGCCGGTTCAATAGTGAGAGAGGCGCGGCCAGAGACATTTCGATTGGGCGCTGCGGCATATTAAATATATTAGAAATAGTTTTTCAGCGTGAGAAATACAATGTGTGGCGGAAGTGCGTGAGTGACTGTCACGCTCAATGCGTGACACTTGAGAGCCCTGTAACATGAACCCCCCAACTACAGTCATGATCAGTGTGACTTTAGAAAAGTCTGAGGCCCCGTCCATAACCCGGGTAAATTTAGAAAAGCATACATATGTCTCCGTTTGCACTTCCCGGCAGCACTAATACGGCGAATTCGGACACTGAAAACGGAGCTTTTCGAATACGCTCCCCTACTAGGGGCCCTAGCCGGAGAAAACGCCGGGTACACGTAGTAGCCTAGTGTGGACGGGTTACACGGAACTTTTCAGATACGATGACATTATAAAAGTACATTTAGTGACTCATGAATATGAACCAAAACAAAATTGTTGTTAAGTACATGTCCAAAAGCTAGTCATATCTATGGCAAAAAATAGCGCGCCATGGCTAGTGTTTGGATCTGATCATCAAACGCTGTTCATAACTGTGTGTGTGTGATTGATTTACTTTCCCCTTTACTGATAGAACGTGACTATTACGGAACTCGAAACGTGGAATATCTAATCGGAAATGTGTTTACAACGTCGGGGAAAATATTTAATTAGGGATTGACTTGGGGATTTCACAGGTGGGACTAGTAAATTAGCCCATAGCTAGCATGATGTCTTCTAGATCTAGATAAGAGCTACTTATCTGAACTAACGACATGATAACTGTCACTACTGTCGATATAGGCTAAAGAAAATGTTGACTTTCACTCGGTGCTATTCACTGACAGTAAAAAAAATTGTCGTTATTGTATGCACTGCTGTCCGTAGACAAGCTCCAGCGCTCCTTGCTGCGTTGCTAACTCAGCAGGACACTTCACCAACTCTCCACTCATTCTCCTCCGACCATCCATTTAATTGGTTTTGGCGGCCATCAGGTCTAGGCAATTCCTCATTTGACCTCTCTCGTCTATTTGGTTCGAAATTATACGGCTATGGGCCATCGTTCATTTTAGTGGTTCTTGCCACCTCTTCCTCATCCCAGTCAGTTGCCATAGTTCTAGTACTAGACTGAGGCCGTGTTCACACCTGACCTCTTTTTTTGAAAAAAAAACGAGTAGGGTCCAATTGCAGCGCTCCCTCCTCAGGCCCCTCTAAACCGGAACTCTCTCCTCAGGCCCCTGAAGCCGGAACTCTCTCCTCAGGCCCCTTTTTTCCATAGAGATATGCTTTTTTCATGTGTATCCGAGGTATTAGCGCCACCACTGGTCGGAGGATATTGTAGGCTATTTCCGGAACTCTCTCCCCAGGCCTCTTTTTTCATGTGTAGGCCTATGCGAGGTATTAGCGCCACCACTGGTCGGAGGATATTGTAGGCTATTTATATTAATAGGCTTACTTACATTGAACTTCGGTTTTAGCATAAGTCAATTGTGTTTTAGCGTAAGTCAATAGTGTTTAAGATAGGGGAAATTAGCATTGCGGCTAGTGTTAGCTACGTATGGCGTATTATATACGTAAGCCAATGGGAATTTTAAATATTGCATATGGGACATCCAAAACGCCATACGTAACGCTAGCCGCAATGCTAATTTCCCCTATCTTAAACCGAAGTTCAATGTAAGTGAGCCTATTAATATAAATAGCCTACGTTATCATCCGACAAGTGGTGGCGCTAATACCTCTGATACACATGAAAAGAGGGGCCTGAGGAGAGAGTTCCGGCTTCGGGGCCTGACGAGAGAGTTCCGGTTTAGAGGGGCCTGAGGAGGGAGCGCTGCAATTGGACCCTATTGAAAAAAACGCTGCCTCCAGCGCCTTTTGAGCGCCTTTTCAGAAAAGCGCTGGCTGACGTCAAGATAATTCTGTATTTGTCAACGTACGTCAGCTGAGCTATTAGCCCGAAAGCTAACGTTATGCTAGCAAGATTCAAAGACAATAACATTGTTTACGGTTGACAAACAGTCAATATAATTTTACAGTATGTTTGACAAGAAGATTTGCTAGCTAACCAGCGACGTCACTGTGCCAAAATCAATATCAAGATTTTCACGAACAAAGTACTAGACTAGTCTAGGCTACGGCCGCAGCCTGTGTAGAGAGTGGAAGCAAATGGATGTGAGCTAATCGCATCAAAGTTTACATATTCTCCAAACAATAATTATAATTTGACAGTATGTTTAACAAGACTAGCCAGCTATCGAGCCATGTCATTGTCCCCAAATAAAATCAAGATTTCAACATTTTTCAAATAGTTTATCTTGTCCCTCTTTTTCGTCTATTTTTCTGCTGGGTGACGTCAAGATAATTCTGTAACCTTAACAACGGGAATCATTCATTCTAGCGATACATTGTAATTTACGGTTGGTTATTTAATGACAGCTAATGGCGAATAAAACGCAATTACTTGCGATAGCTTTGGCGTTTGAGGACGAGGGTGTTGTTGAACAGCCAAGTCGCCGTTTATGGGTGCATGAAATCCTCCGCAATAGGGAGTCGCAGGGGGCATTCCGCAACCTGGTCCAGGAGCTCCGCCTAGACAATGCTAGGTTCAAGTCCTTTTTTCGGTTGGACAAGAGCCAGTTTGAGGACCTTCTCAGGAGAATTGGACCAGCCATCGCAAAGATGCAGACAAAATACAGGGAGACCATCAGCCCAGAGGAGCGTCTTTGTATTTGTTTGAGGTGGGTAACACCAGGCTACTAACGTGAAAGAGAGAGTGTGTCTGTGTGTTAGAGAGAGAGACACCAGGTGAAGGAGGGGGTACAGGGAGTGTGTGTGTGTGTTAGAGAGAGAGAACACCAGGTGAAGGAGGGGGTACAGGGAGTGTGTGTGTGTGTTAGAGAGAGAGAACACCAGGTGAAGGAGGGGGTAAAGTGCAGCATTGGTATACATTGTGTACATCATACACATTTTGACAACCATGTTTTTTTCATGTTTTTTCCTAGGTATTTGGCAACAGGGGACTCCTACCGGTCCATTGCATTCCACTTCAGGGTGGGAGTTAGCACTGTGGCTGGCATAGTCAGAAGTGTCTGTGAGGCCATTTGGGACTGTCTGTCTGGGGAGTTCATGGCTTTTCCCACAGAGGCTGAGTGGAGGAACATTGCGGAGGATTTTAACAGCATGTGGGCATTTCCTAATTGCGTGGGTGCAATGGATGGGAAAACATTAACAGTTATCGAGGCACCTCCATCAAGCGGGTCCTTGTACTACAACTACAAGGGGACATTCTCCATTTTCCTGTTGGCTGTAGTTAACGCCCGTTACCGCTTCACGATGGTCGACATCGGTGCCTACGGCAAAAACAGTGATGGAGGGACATTAGCTGCCTCAGCCTTTGGGTCTGCCCTGCGACAGGGGACCCTCAACCTCCCTGGGGATGCCCCTCTACCTGGAGCAGACAACTTGGGGCCCATCCCCCATGTTTTCCTGGCAGATGAGGCGTTCCCCTTGCAGAGAAATCTCCTCCGCCCCTACCCTGGGCACACTAGCGGGGAAAAGCGTGTGTTTAATTACCGCCTCTCTCATGCCAGGAGAATGGTAGAGTGTACCTTCGGCATCCTCGCAGCCCAATGGAGGATATACCGGAGGGTGCTTGGTGTGTCACCACAGGTGGCCGAGGCCGTTGTAAAGGCCACCTGTGTACTTCACAACTTTCTGCGGCAGGGAGGCTCACCAGACACACCTACTGGTCCAGCAGAACAACCTTCTGCAATGCAGAAGATTGCCAGGGTTGGCAGCAACAATGCCAGCAGAGAGGCCATCACTGTAAGAGCCAAGTTCACTGACTACTTTTCATCAGGAGCTGGTCAAGTCCCCTGGCAGAACCGCCCCCTAAACATCCCACATCAGTAAACTGTTCAAATCAAATTCAGTTGAGGTGTGGTCTTGTGAGTTATCATTTAAAGAACAAATTAATCTGGTGCAGTGTAAATTGCAATAATGACTGCAAGTAATAGTAAATTGTAATGAAGTAATATCACACAAGCAAGTAAAGTAAATATAATGATAGGTTTAATTTAATCAATAATAATTACAGCAACAAGTAGAATATATACACATTACTCTCCGAATTCAATGTCAAATAAGGCTTGTTGCAAGCGAAGCCTTGCCATGGCTTGCTTTCGAGGGTCAAGGCGGTCAAGTGTGGGTGCCAGACTGAGGAGGTAGTGTTCGTTGTCCGTATATTTGTTCTGGGCTTGGTCTAATCGAGAGAGTATTCGAGCTTGGTATGGGGTCATCTCTGGAGAGGCCTTCCTTTTCCCCCTGCCACTAGACGTAGCTCTAGGTGAAGGGTCCAGGTGAGGACTTGGTGTACTAGTCGGTGAGGGAGGCGGGTTATCTAGGGTTACTTCTGACATCAGGCTACCCTCTAAATCGAAACTTTCCTCAGTTTGATCCTGTATGAAAATAAAAAATAAAACCCAACACAGCACTTATTAGAACATTAACATTTTAAGACAAAAAATAATGATCTACTGTACTATTGAGTGGTGAGAAGCTAATTTCTCACCCTGGTCCATACACACACACTGATTTTCTGCAAGACACATTCCTAATAGCCTACTTAATTACCTGTCCTGTCTCTGAACACATGTTATTTAAAATAACGGTTGCTGACTGTGACAGCTCAAAGTTGGAGGTGGTCTCCCTGTCCTGGATATAGGGCTACAGAAATGCCAACATGTCAAGGTATTTCCACCTCCTCTTGACTCCCCCCTCGGCACCACTCCTGGCCTGCTCTTCTCTCTTCTCCTTCCTGTATTTGTCTCTCAAATATTTCCATTTCTTACTGCATGATAGTCCTACGATACAAATGAACCTGTCAGACTACTCAAAACGCAACACACGTTTCAGTTACAATCCAAACAAGTTAGCTAGACTGCAGTCGTAATCTAGACAACCACCGCTAATGTAAGATTTATTGTTTAAAGATATTTCGATCTATAAAGGTTTATAACTGTTTGTCACTTGTTTAACAGCTGGGCATTGATATTTCGGGTTTCTGGTTCCGATATCAATGAATATTTACATTTTACATGAGCTCTATATAGTCTATATAATTATGTATTAGTATAGTACTAGTAGGCCTATACAGAATACACACATATGAATGAGAGTTTACGTG
Source organism: Mallotus villosus (assembly GCA_903064625.1). Classification (NCBI taxonomy): domain Eukaryota; kingdom Metazoa; phylum Chordata; class Actinopteri; order Osmeriformes; family Salangidae; genus Mallotus; species Mallotus villosus. The sequence continues at coordinate 97,591 of CAEFZP010000474.1, read as the reverse complement.
TACTTACCAGAAAACCCCAAAGACCTACCGATCTGTTCCCATATGGATTCTTTTATCAGGATATTAGAGTATCTTTTATTACTCATGTCGAATAATTCGGAGTAGTACGAAACGGCTATAATAAGTGCTTCGACCGGTATCTTGTCCATCTTTTTCGTTTATTTTAGGGGCACCGGTAACTACGGTAGAAGGTTACTAGGGAAGATGCACGCGTACCCTACTCTCCTCGTCCTGATTGGTCAGCTGTCAAAAAGGCGCTTGACGTCAGCCAGCGCTTTTCTGAAAGTTGAGAAAATTAAACTCGAAAAGGCGTCGGGCTCAGCGCCTTTTTAGGAGTTTTTCAAAAGGTGGCCGCTTTTTCAAAAGGCGTCCGCCTTTTTCCTTTTCCCATAGAGTTGCATGTAAAAAGGCGCTGGAGGCAGCGGTTTTTTCTAAAAAAGAGGTCAGGTGTGAACACGGCCTGAGGCTACTCTCCTCCACGACTTCCCAACTTGACGTCATCGCCGAATTGCGCTAATATGCTAATGCTAACAAAAAAAACGTACAAAACTGGTCTTAAACACCATTTTGAGAAACCATTTTGAGATTTCTTGAATAATATACATATCTTGAGTGCTTTATGTACCCATTCATCGACAGATGTGGGTAACCTGCTATATGGGCTTTAATTTAAATTTGCAAGAACTATTGGCTAATACAATAACAGGCTTAAATGAACTGACAACATAAGTTATACGACTTACAGTTCTCAAGGACGCACACGCAATCTCAACTGCACTGTGAAGCGCGTGTCCGTGCTATTCTCCGACATGCACTAACAATCACTGCTGATAGATGGCCGCCACGGTATCAGAAATAGGGCTGTTTAAAAACACAGCCCTATTTCTGATACCATGGCGGCAGAAATGTACCCGTGGCGGGTGTAAATGTATTCTGGGCGAACATGCCCCCAGACCCCCCTAATTTTGCTGGGTCACAGGTTTTATCTAGGGGCTTAGCCCCCCCAAAAGTGGGAACCTAGATTCGCCCGTGGTCTAAAGGTATGTAAGAAACATATATGACACTTTACATTTGCATAGCCTTATTGTAACATATTACCAGTAGCAGCTCAAAACCATATAATAAAAATAAAAAATAAAAAAATTATCAAACTAATATCGGGCAGAACTACGTTCAGCCTATAGACCACTTTCATGTTTACCAACATTCAGTATGCGCGCGCAGCTAGGTTTCAGAAAACCGGGAAAGGATAGCATTTACAATGGCAAAAGGACCACACGGATCATACAAATAGTTAGATTTAAAAGACCAAAAAGAGGAGGACAGCCTAAGAGAGACAAAAAGCGATTCCCCATTGATCTGTCGGATCAGAATTTTGATTTGGGTCACGAAAGTCTTGACATTTGAGTGAGAATGTCGCCCGGTACAGACCGCATAGTGGAGCAGCAGCCATGTCTTCGCGTCATGTCACAAAGTTCATAATTTTACAGTTTTACAGTCAATTCAACATCTAAAAAGTCGAGCAGGGCAGCTTTCAAGAGATATGGGAATTATACTTTTAGCCAGCTGGTCCGATTATTTTTGTGATTTGTTTAAACTGGCAATTTGAGTGTGAGACTGCGTCCCCATTAGCCTCAGTCAGACTCGTCGCTCACTGGCAGTGTGCACAATGTTGTATTTCACTCCAGAAACGTCAGAGAGGACTGCCTAACGTAGATACGAGCCTGCTGAAGATAGCCAGCATATTGGATTTCTTTAACCGAGCCGGTTTCATTACTCATTTTCCTGAGAAAGCGACCTCCGTTAGCCAGGCTAGTTTTGCCCGATCACTTGGTCAGGCTATTTAAAGCTATGGGGGTCAAGTAACTTTTGTGCATTGACAAGTGAAATGTAAATGTACTCGTCCAAAGGACAAGTGCCTCCAAAAGTTAATGTCAAGCCCTGTAATCCAGTGAACAGAGACATATGATGACCTGATCGACACTATTATACCCGGGAGAAGTTCGTCTTTTGCAACCCACATGCGCAGTTGAGCCAGCTTGACAGTCGTGTGACGTAGGTTTGAAAGTGGTCTATTGGTTCGGCCTGCCACAACGGTCGCATTTTCTCATGTGGCCCTTCAGGAAAATTAATTGCCCACCTCTGGTCTATAACCTCTCCTAGCTGCATTGCAAATCAAGAAAATATCCTTTTCATTAGGCCTAGTGGCAGACTCATTCTGTCTGAGGCAGTCAAATGTCAGCACTCATTGAATCAACAGCCTCTTGTCCAATGAAAGTAGACGTATTTGATTGCAACTAATTGTTGTGTACACATTTATATTCCACTCGCATGTGTCAGGGGCCAGGATGTGTCTGTGAGAATTTGGAGCACACGCTGTGGAGCAAGGGAGACAGTTCATAGGAAGAAGCCCTAGCAATTAGCCAAGCATGCATATTTCAAATATTCTCAATAAATCTACTTTTCATCTTACATTCAACTATTTCTCAGATTAGTGTACTAAACATTGTCAAGAGTCTTCGTATGAACTTGTGATTGAATCAGAGTGTAAGGCTGGGTGTCAAACCTGCCCCCACCTCTCACATGCTAAAGTTTGGAGTTGCTGGACGGTCTCAACTTGATGGCCCTCACACCCCATTCAAGATGTCGTCTGATTGGTTGTTCTTGTGTATAAAGGGAATTGTAATGCATTGTCCGTTGGATTTCTTCATCTCCTGAGACCTTCTCCTCAGTTCTGCCTTGTCTGTCCTACTCCTTGCTCACTCTTGCTTTCTCTCTGATTTTACAATGATCACGGTAGGGTAGGTAAGATTTAAAGCCTTCATTTGTAACATGTTTGCCTTGTAATTGATTTCATTCATTTGCAATGTTATTAAATGCGCATTCCTTTTGACCGTACTTTGACCATTCTTGCTCTGATTTAACCCATTAAGTCAAATAACTATACTTTATATTTGTATTGGCATTATTTGGTTCATGCTAATACACTTCAGTTTCCCATCTTCCTTTAAACCATAGGGGAATTCGTTTTGGTTCTTTCGACCATATTTTACCCCCCTACAGTTTTGGTGACCCTCGGCTACGTGATATGTTTCGAGCAATTCAGTTACAGTTTGGTAAACCGGCGTTGCAAACCATGGTGCGGTGAGTAGGCCTAAGCATTTAAAAATGTAGCTTACATTAATTATATTCCGCCTGGTTCTGTTGGTAGAAACCTATTACTAGTTTCTGATATTAGCTCCTGCATTAAATGAACAAAAATGGAATGGGCAACTGAAGTTAACAATTTACTTAACCTATGGGAAACCGTTAGCGTTAACCGAACGTTATCTGAATTGAGCAAGAAAGACAAGAACGGTCTTAAAACTGATTGTACGCTAGCTGAAATAATTGAACATTGGCGAACAGTAGGAGTCCATAAAAAGAAAGCAGAAAAGAAACAAATGTTGAAGATTACTGTACATCTAATTGGCAAATGTCTTCTCAACTCTGTCCTCAAAGCAGCGACACCTTTTTGTGCCTCACGGCAACCCACCGCTAACAAAAGCAGTTCTACTGAGTTTTCAGATACAGACAGTGGAATTGGTGAGCAAATTCCCAAGCCGCGTTCTACAAAGAACCATCGTGCCCCTGATCCGCCACGCATTTCTGTCATAAAAATGGCGACAAAGGTAAATCCCAAGCCCCAGAAGCCCACTACTAGACATTGTAACTTCTGTAAAAGACAAGGACACACCGAAATGCGATGTTGGGATCTTGGCAAAAGTATGCCTATTCCGCCCACACGCTTGTTTTATGCTAACAACAAAGTTAGATTTTGTCGTGCTTGTCTACGAAGTGGTCACACGGAGTCAAAATGTTGGGATCTGGGGAAGGGCAGGCCTCCTCTATTTTACATGCAGCAAAAAATGCTGGGGATACATCGGGCAACAATACCGTTGACTTGAGACTTCCAATTCTACCTTTTCCATTTACTTAATTCAGGTCCAAATTGTGATATTGCTACATTCCTACTGTATTACATGTGTTTAGTCTTTGTTGTAGTTCAAAGATTTGTTGTGGACAGTTAAGTTGTTGCTGCTCCTGTTCTTGTACTATATGCACAGTGCATATGGTTTGTCCATCCATGGGTTCCATGTTGGTTTGTGTGGATGAGGGAGGATGTACCTTTGTGTGTTTGAGTGGTGGTAAATGTTCTAGGTTTTTAGTTAAACTCACAATGGTTCCGGACATGTAAATGTAGATGGTATAACTTGTATTGTATTACTGTTTAATTTTTTTTCTTTCTTTTGGACCCAAGGACACCGTTTTGTTTTAATTGCACATCTATGTTAGATGATTGTGTACTTCTCATCTATCAAAAGGGAGGACTGTTGTTCACCTATTTCTTCCATTCGAGTTTTAGGACACTGTCTCACTAATTTCCATTTGTATCCAATCCGACTCTCTCAGACCCCAGACCACTCCAAACGCCACTCCAAACTTTACAATTTTCATTGTTAACCAAGTGCTGTGCTCCAATTGTGTTCTGCTGTAACAGGACAAGAACTTAAGTAGCAGGAATATGCTAACCAAGGGCACGTCTACATGCCAATACAAAGGTCCTCTGAGCAATAGCCATGATCCAAAAGTGATCCTCTGAGCAAACAGCCATGGCCATTAGAATCTCAATGCTGACCTGTCTGCAATCAAGTTCTTTTGTCCTTATGGGTGCAGGTTATCACACATTGAACACTGCAGCTTCTGCCTGTGCTTTTGTGTCCAAGAGGAAGGATTGTAAGGCTGGGTGTCAAACCTGCCCCCACCTCTCACATGCTAAAGTTTGGAGTTGCTGGACGGTCTCAACTTGATGGCCCTCACACCCCATTCAAGATGTCGTCTGATTGGTTGTTCTTGTGTATAAAGGGAATTGTAATGCATTGTCCGTTGGATTTCTTCATCTCCTGAGACCTTCTCCTCAGTTCTGCCTTGTCTGTCCTACTCTTTGCTCACTCTTGCTTTATCTCTGATTTTACAATGATCACGGTAGAGTAGGTAAGATTTAAAGCCTTCATTTGTAACATGTTTGCCTTGTAATTGATTTCATTCATTTGCAATGTTATTAAATGCGTATTCCTTTTGACCGTACTTTGACCATTCTTGCTCTGATTTAACCCATTAAGTCAAATAACTATACTTTATATTTGTATTGGCATTATTTGGTTCATGCTAATACACTTCAGTTTCCCATCTTCCTTTAAACCATAGGGGAATTCGTTTTGGTTCTTTCGACCATATTTTACCCCCCTACAAGAGTATCAGTTTTTGACCGGCGGATGTGTAAAGCATTATTTTAGCGTTTATGCAAAATTAGATTTTCCTTAATTCAATCATTTTTGGAGATATTAAGTTGCCTTTGCACATGGTATTTGGGCATGGCCTGTAGCGCCACCTATTGTCCTCCTACCGGAAGACCCCAATAAGGAAAGGTATAAACACTTAAGGGGGCTTTGCTGCTCGGCCTCCAATAACAATAGCTTCCTACCAGAGAAGGAGGACGACAAAGAAAAGGTAGAAGCACAAAAAGGTGGCTTCGCAGCTTTGCCACCAATAATTTAGGTGTCGCAGTCGTTGTGAAAGTTTGAATAAATGACAGAAAACTGTTTGTACATTATCAGGAATTTTATTCAATATATGTATATAATTGTTTCTTTGTTATTAGTTTATTCATAATACCCATAGAATATACACAGACTGGTACCCCTCAATAACTCATATCTCTTTAACAATCTACAGATATCTTATATCGCCTCTTAAAATAAGAATAATTCCTCATAAGATCTTAGGGGAAAAGTAGGTTCCAGATAGAAGACACTGCCAATTATAATCACACCCATTAGAGAAAAAGAGAAATAAAAACAAACTAATCTTAGAAAAACAACAAAAAACTTTACCTCCCTTTTTTGAAAAAAACAAACAAACAAAAAAAGTTACAACTCACCAATAATAATTGCAATAATAAGAACAGCCATTTAAAAAGGACATTATTTTGAAACCGGCCTGACATAGGCCATTTAGTTAATGTACTGTGTGAGTATATGCAAGCCAATGGTGTATATTTTCCTGTCACACAGATTATTCAGCTTGTGTTTGTGGAGAGGATTGCAAAGATGGTCCCGTTGGTTCATTCACAAGGCTCCTCAATGAATGGTATGTTTGGGGTGTGTGTAATGCATGTGTGTGTGTGTGTGTGCGTGCAGTTAAGCAGCTTTTGGTCAGAGAGACACAGATCACATATGTTCTACCATGCAGATCAGTCAGCAGATGGGCAGGCAAGGGACCCTTGAGATGTATTTATTGGTGTGCAGTGAAACACGCACACAAAGGGCAATATGGCATGCTGTCAACACACACACACACTTGGGACTCAAGTAGATGTTTACTGTAAAAAGTTTTGCACCCCTTCCCCAATTCCACACTTGCTGGTAAGTGTGGTATTTTTCTTCCAATAGAAAGTGAGTGCAATTGAGCCAAGCAAGCAGGGTGGATAACGAAGGATCCAGTAAAAAGGAAAGCCAAGAGGGAAATTATACTACGGTGTAATGGAAAACATTTTACTTGTTCTAGTTACATGCGCACACACACAAGGAAAAGAAGAAGTGGGGGGTGGGAACATAGTTTGGTAGGAGGCAAAGTGCAGGTGTGCTGATTGAGACACATGATCAACACAAGAACCACCCCCCTCTCACAACAATGAGCGATGCTCCTCCCTTTTTTCCTTCAACCCTGTTTCTTCGCATAATTGGAAGTAGGTTTAGGATTTCAAGGTGAGGGAAGAGGAGTAAAAAAAGGGAAGATGACCATGTAGTTGAACCACAAGAGGGGTGGTGGTCTGTAATTCAGTTAGAGAAGACTGAGCCAGTTGGAGGAAAGATCCGCAGGGAGGGAGAGCCCTTTCAGTAAAGCGTGACAGGTAATAAAGAGGGAATGGAAGGGAAGCTGACCAGAGGTTGAGCTCATCCTTCACAGGTATATCTAATCCTCTGTATGTGAATATCATACTTCAACCATGGACGATGACTATGGCTTCAGAAAAGGTTAATGTGTTATGGCTTTGGAGGGTGGGGTGGTACCATTATGCTATTTTTGGAACTGATCAAAAGGTTTTGCTTTCAGGGGTCAAGCTCAATGATTGGTTTGAAGAGCTGTAAGGGACAATGGCCACATAGCACAGGTCTGTTAGTCATATCCATAACAGGGGAAAGAGACAAGCCATGTGGGGAGCGAGTGATGCAGGAACAGACTGAGACACAGCGTAGCATTGCAGGCACGCGCACACATATACTCACAAGATAATAGGAAATCAGCCCCACCATAACCAGAAACACAGAAAGCCAAGAGCACAGTAAATACATAATATCGCATAATCGTCCTTTTCATCTGACCTGCCCCCACTAAACACATCAAGTATGTACAAATCCACCGACCTCCGGAAAAGACAGAATACCATACTTTTAAGAAAGAGAGCTGATGAGGGAGTACATGAAATGAGCGATATTGGATGGGGAGGCAGAGGGGCAGAGGGGGACTGGCAGAGAGTGAAAAGAAATGGAGACACTGGGATAATGTTTCCTGGTTCACAATACTGATTATCATGTAATTTGTAGGAGATGGAGAGTAGGACCCCTTTCCCAAATCACTGGGATTCTATAGATGCACAATAGTAACATTGGTGGCCAGTCTTGCCCTACACACAGGGATTGTGCTTGCAAGATGGAGTCTGGATTCCAATAGTTAACCAGATTCAAAGGGAAAACAATGAATTGCTATTGACTTGGAGACCTGCATTGGAGTAGCCTTGTTAAAGTGAGCAGAAAAGCAGATCTCAGTTTAGGGGAGTGTGTGTGTCATTGGGATGCTGACTCTTCTAAATGATAATGAGCTTGGGAAACAAATCGAAAAGGCCGCTTTGGCCACATAGAGATAGGAGCATAAAGACATGGCATTGCCTGGTCTACAAGAGGGTGGGTGATCATGCCATTTGTTCAACTCTTAAATGGGCCCCTACGTCCCCTGTGAAAGAGGGGGGATTGTAGTGGGCCAGCCCTTGAAGCTTAGAACAACAAAAAAGAATCAACCCAGTTTACAGAACAAACTATGCAAGCTATTTCTTGGTCACTCCCCAGGCAAAATCACTCTCTCTCCCTCTCTGCCAAATTGGTAAAATTCAGGAATGCATGCATTCACATGAACATTATAAAAAAAAAGAAATAACACAATTTTAAACCCACCAACATGCCAGTAGAGACATTGATTGTTTGTCTCACAAAAACAAAAATTGAAAGTGGTCAAAAAGATTCACAAATATAAATCCCAAAACATACAATTACGACTCCAAACTGATCATAAACATTCAAATAACGTTGGACAAACAAAACTGTTACGTGTACAGTCTAAACAAAACAAATGTCCAATTATACACACGCGCGCACACAACTAGCTTCCTAGATTCCTCCCCTTGTACTTTCTTCACAAACAACAACCTCATGGAGAAAGATGGAACGTTCTGGTGTTCATTAATACAGTAGTTAGTATGTGTGTGTACATACATTTTGTAACTAGAAACTAAATTAGGGGAAAGAAAGACAGGTGTTGAGGAGAGAGTTGGTGGATGTATGGAGGGGAGTATTAGGTGTACTAGGAGGTGGGGTACACAGTAGGACGTGGGGTGTTAATTAAAACAATTCCCGCAGAAAAAGAAGGAAAGAAATGAAGGTGTATCCTAAAGACGGTAACATTACCTACGTAGAAGCCCCTCAACCAGAATAAAACGATAGAAAATGTAATAAGCCTTTTTCCATGATAGAAATAGAAAGAGGCTATATGTACACGTTTCTGGTTCTCTTTTTTGTATGCCGTTTAGGATTAATTTGTCTTGTTATCTTGTTGGAGTCATCTTGTTCCAAGCATCTGCACAGCTTTGTCACTCTATATGTTAACTGTGAAGAAAATACAATTTGTCTGATTGATGATCTTGATGGCAATGTATGGGTGTGTGTGCGCACTGACATCTAGTGGTTGACAGGGAGTTTTGTGTGTGTGCCTTACAGTCTCAGGAGCCCTGGTAGGTTGCCTGGAAGCGTGCCGTCTCCTCATAGATGAGCTCCTTCAGCTTCTCTTTAGGAAGGTCATCCAACTCCATGGTGAAAGTAAAGGGCTCCTCTGCAACTGGCTGCAAACATACACAGACTATAGTGGCCTGCAAACTCTCCCACCACACATCAAATATAGGTTGGAAAAATTGAAGAGTAACATATTTATCCTGTATAAGAATGATTCTGTGTTCCAGTATTCCTTGTGTGCAAAGAGAGGCCTAACCCCAAATCTGAACTCTGGGAAACACTAGGCTTACATAAACAAGGGGGACCTGGGCTCGACCACTTTCTTTCTGGAGAGGCCATAAAATAAGTGGGGGAGGCTTACAGGGGTCAAAGAGCACACATGCACACACTCAAACACGCGCGCCAGGTCTATGGAGAGGAGCCAATGAAGAAGAGCCATGGAACAAAAGATGCTTCGTCTTAGCCAATAAGAGTCTAGAGCGCATTGTGTTTGAATAGCTAGCTAACGCAACATGCTAGCGGACAAACTTGTAGCACCATGGCGTGTGATGTTTTTGTCTCCTTGTGGCCGCAAGCAATAAAGCTTTCTTAACTTGTTCACCGACTGACTGTGCAATGCTTGATAGATTAATATTTCTGACAATCTACATCAGACAAACCCCCCAAAAACACATACAAATGTAACAGCCCTATTGTACCGTCTTCCCCACACAATGCTGCTTACAGCAGATACCTGCATGGCTCAGGTCTATCAATCAGCAGACACATGCATACCAACACATGTGGCCTTGTGTTTATATCCCATTGTATATAAACATGGCTAGGTGAGTCGGTTCTTATTTTGTGCCATGTGAAAATAATTTTGAAAGGCTACATTGCTGGAGTTTTGTAATGTTTGTTCTCTGATTAGTCCGATGAATAGTCTACATACCTGAACGGACTCGAAACTTGAAACTAAACTGTAAAGTCTGTTTTACAGATGCATTATAAACGCATTAAAAACTCACTAAATTGACTCATGCATTAAGATTGCATTAAAACGCTTCTTTCAGGGGGTACAATGGGGTACCTCTTAGGTGCGGGTCATATGTGACAGGAGCGTACCTCATCAGTGGGGTCGTAGTACTGCTCCAGGTAGGGGTGGGCCAAGGCCTCCTCCACACTGATGCGCTTGATGGGGTTGAAGGTCAACATGCGCCCCAGCAGGTCCAGAGCTGTGGAAGGGTTGGAGGGGGGGCATTTAGATTTTATTGCATAATAATTGTGAGAATGTCATGGTTGGTCTTTTAAAGTTTTTTTTGTTAATTTTCAATTGACTTAATTTTCCTCTATGTATTCAAGTCCAGAATGTGACTCTGATGACATCCTGTTATACTCCATTGTTTGGCCAGTTATAAAGAAGAGTACAAAGAACTAGCCGTCAGTCTGTGAAGGCTTGCAAGTATTCCCGTGTGTGTGTATCAACTATGTGTATCATAAATATAGTTAAGATGTTATTGTTGCACTGTACTGCCCTACAAAGCCTACCAGTGGTGACTACACCTAGAGTGAAACTGAGAAAAAAAGCTGATGTGGTTACTTTGACCATTGGCTAGTAACAATACTGTAAAATGTGTCTGAAACTCCTAATCAAGGTATACCCAAAGTCAATTGAAAGCTGTTCTTGAACAATTTGGAGTTCATGCACAGTTGTGGTCTCTTTTGAAAAGTGACACTGTGGAGGAAATTGGGATATCCTGTGTACTTACATTATTCACTAATCAATAAAACTTGTCATTGGATACTAATTAGTATGTTCTCGTGTGAGTTTGCTATTGATAAGAGTAGATTGTGTCTTTTTGTCAGGTTTAATAGATGTTCAGGGGGGTATTCCAGGTAGCGGGTTTAACAAACTCTGAGATTAACCCTGAACTCTGAGTTGAGTTACTCTAACATGGGAAACTCTGAAACTTCGGTTTCAGAAAAGCTGATATGAATTAGTTAACTCAACTCGGAGTACGTCAACTCAGAGTTAAGCGTGGGAATGAGAACTATCGAAAGCCAACATCAATGGAGCTCCGATACTAGGATCCACCATGCCACCCGGCGACAAAAAACGTGGGCAGACTTCACCAAACTTCAGATTCAAGTTTTATTACGCGTTTATGGTCAAGCACATATTCCGAAAAAAAGCTACACGGCTGTAGCAGCGTACAAGTGGCGTGGGAGACAATTGCTGCCGAGCATACATTTGAATGTAATAGCCAGTCCATACATTGAACATTTAACCCCACTGTCCGTTAATATTACCGGAGAAAAAGTGGTGGACTTAATAAAATAGCATGTTCAATGTTTTATTAAATATAAAAACATACTACCAACAGGTAATGCATATTTTGCTTAGGCTATACGCTTGTGATTGTAGCCTCGACATCACCTTGGTTTTAATCATATTCGACATAAGTAAATATCAATTGGTGCCTATTTCAAGCAGTCTCCTCCAACAGAATGCTTTTCATCAAAAGATTATGATGATGATTATGACGAAAAGACATTGACTGCTGCCGCAGAAATGGATGCAGAGAATGATGTGGTAGCTACTAGTTCTCTCCCCATGTACTATTATTTACAGGCTTGTGCGGAATTGTCAGTTACACTGACATTATGAGAATAATTAGTATAAAAAATGATTTGCATATATTAATCCTGTTGAACAGAGCATGGATGCTATACAGTGAGATGTTCATTTAATGGCAGGTGAATTTTGCATGTGGAACTGTGAAATGTAGCTAATGTAATCTCATGTATTCCTAGTTACAAATAAATGAGTTGTACAAACTGTACCTCATGAAGAAAGTGCCAAAAACTGACCAAGAGATGGTGTAGGCCTACTTAGGGTAGAATAATAAAGGCTGACCTTGTAAGGCTATCAACCTGCCCCCACCTCTCATATGGTAAATTATGGAGTTACTGGATGGAGTCTCAACTTGATGGCTCTCACATGCATCTCATTGTGTAACTTACTGTAGCATTGCTAGTCATGTTGATAAGAAAGGGTCAAGATTGTGGTGTGATTGTAGTTGTTCTTGGGTATTAAAAGGAATTGTGAAGCGTTGTTCTGTGGATGATTGATCTCCTGAGACCTTCTCCTCAGCTCTGGCTTGTCCTACTCCTTCCTCACCTCTTGCTTTCTATCTCTGGTTTACAATAATCATGGTAGAGTAGGCCTAAGAGTTAAACTTCATTGATTTCATTCATTTGCAATATGATTAAATTATTATATTATTTAACCTTAATTTGACCATTCTTGCTTTGATTTAACCCAAAGAGTCAAATAACTGTAATTGGTATTGGCATTATTTGGTTAATGTTAATACACTGTTCAGTTTCCCATCTTCCTTCAAACCATAGGGAATTGTTGCTAAAATAAATTACAGATTGTGACGGGAAACGGTAATGTTAATTTAGGCATTCATAAGGGAATAATAGCACATCAAATCGCAGTCTTAAAATCGTCTCCTGGCGTATAACTAAGCGAATTTAATTTTGTTCGAGATCGCTCGGCTGAACCAGGAAACGATATCCCATGTCTGCCAACGCTATCAAACTCAGAAAGTGGGAAGGGATAGGTAAAACTCAGTATGGCATGGAACTAGCTAGCGAGCAGGTTAGTTTCACGGAGTAAATTACCATGGAAACCAAAAGGTTTTGTTACCTCTCTTTCTGGAACGGAAGCAGGAGTTTGCCTGTTTTCAGGGTTAAACAACTCAGAGTTTTCACTTAACCCGCTACGTGGAATACCCCCCAGGTCAGGAGAAAGTACCGTGTAAACGTCTCTTGTGATGACTGAGGAGTCACAAGTGATTACTATATCGTGCAAATAATCGTTATGGTGTGACCCGTTATTTTTTTAAACAATATGCTTGCTAATTACACAGTAGGTGCCTGCTGTGAGCTAATAGAACGGTGACTATCATACGTTCTATAACCAATTAACCCCCCCCCCACACACACACAAACACACATAATATTCGGTGCATTTTTGCTGGTGCTCCTAACCTTTCAAAGTTGCAACCAAGTTAACAACTACATAATCCATGCCCTGATTAGAGTGCTGATCTCATTCATTTATTTCTGATACTTGAACACGACTATTATCCCGTTATTTAAATTGATGTACTTAAGTTAGATGTACTTTTATTTATTTGCATTAATTTTTATAATTATTAATACTTTACTTCCAAATATACTGCTTGGTTTGATATTTGAAGATTGATAAGTAATAATCGTAAAAAATATAACTAAAATAAAACTTCAACCCCAGACTTGTGCTTTCACGCTGAGTGCATTAAGGGCTTAAAATGAGGTTTCTTACCTGGTAACAATAATTATATTTATAAAGCACTTTATATTTAGTCAAAAATCTAAAAGTGCTACAGGTTAAAAACAAGAAAGGGCGCAAAAATCATGTAGAAACAAAAAAAGAAAATAGGACAGATTAAGAGTCAATCAGCCAAAGGCTCTGTTAAAAAGGTGGGGTTTTAAGCCACGTTTAAAAGCATCCACATTGGATCAGAAGTGACCTGATCGGATTTCGGCTTTTGGATTGGATCAAATCTTGAAAATGGGTTGTTCAAAATAAAAAAAGGATTCTGAAATTGGATTTGATCACGTAATCCAATCTAGGTTTTTATCTGGATCAAACCTTCAATATGTGTTGTTCAAAACTTTGGAGTAGGATTGGGATACCTAAATCTAGATCATTCTGATCCTAGCAGAAAGGTGGATTCATGGTGGATTTCAGCAACGAAATGTAATCAAACTTAATATTGGTCAAATAAAACTATATTTGCGGCGGCGTTTGGAGTGACGTGGGGGGGATTTTGTGTTTCTTTTAATGACAGAAATGACATGCCGTCGTGTAAATAAGATATATAACATAAGGACATTTAGTTTGTTTAATGAAAGAGCAAGCTATAGATCTGTTTTATAGGAAAGGAGAAATGAATTATTTCGTGATCTGCCGCTATATATATAAAATAAAAATATATAACTTTTTTTTATTTTTACAATTGACCTTCCAGGAAGGGCGGGGGCGCCCCCCTAATATAATGGTAGGGGACACACTGAGAAGAGTTTCCAAAATAATTGTCTCTCCACAACCGAAGACTAACTTTGAAAGTTCTTCAATTTTTGTATTTATTGGACATTTAACCCTTTTCAGATTTTGAAACACATCTTCAAAACATTCACATTGTATTTGTGAAGATGTATATTTGTTTGTTTTCAATTGTTTGTGGGTCAGATGATGGTTCTGACTGTTTAGATTTTTGTATTTTACCTTTTTCTGTGTCTTCAAATCAAAACACTTAAGTGACCCCATGCTGGCTATTGAACCTGTTCTTTACTTGGCTAGCCTACTACACTGGTCTACATTGTTATATGTAGTCTCATTTACAACACTGGGAATCCTGATTTGGTCATCTTGAAAAGTTTGTATCTGGATCAGGGTGATCCATCCAAGGTTGCTTTGAAAAAACACTACAAAAGTGGAGACACTGATGGGAAAGGAGGAAGACCTTGTAGTCAATCTTAAATGACAGGAAGTCAGCAGAGTGACCTGAGGATGGGGGTGATGTAGTCATGCTTGCGCACCCTCATCAGGATCCTAGCTGCACTGTTTTGGATATATTGCAGTTTCTGGAGGCTTTTGCCAGGGATCCCAATGAGGAGTGCATTGCAGTAGTCCAGCCTGGAGGAGACGAAGGCATGGACAAGTTTTTCTGTATCTGCAAAAGTGAGTGTGGTAGCACTGGTGCTCCCAATTTTCAAAAGTTAGGCGCAACTGTTTCTTGTGCATTTTATGCAAGCTAAAAGAATACTATTATGCAACATATCTTTGAGTGCAGAAAGATACTATTTAAACAGGCTGACTGATACCTTTACTCAGCATGTATTACATATATGGCCAATGCGGTATATATCTGCGGTACAGATTTACAAACACAAAGCTCCCATTCTGATGGGGTGAGGTATACAGAAAATGCGGCTTATTTTCCGAAAAATACAGTAGAGACCGTTCCTTGACTCTGACCACCATAATACTGTTTGAAATATGCACTTTTGACCGGTGAAATCCTGCTGCACTTTTTATATGCACTATTTGTATTACTGTTTGTACTGTTAGTCACACTGTCACTTGTTAGTGTCTGCTAAATGAACAAAATGTAAGAACCTTCTTTTCCACATTTAGGCTGACCCATCGAGAGGGTATCTGAGTAAAGATGTGTGTAGAATCTATGTAGGAACCATAGAATACATTTTCCATAGAATATATTTTCACATTATATAGATTTGCTGTGTGGTTTTGGAATATAATCTGTCTGGTGTGTGTATGTCACTTTCAACTAGGATTTAAGAAGAGGTTGTCACGTGTGTCAGTGCCTTACCCTTGCTGTCGGCTTTGGGGAAGAGCTTGTCCCAAGGGATCTTGGGCTTCTCAGGCAGAGACTGCAGGTAGTTTCTGGCCTTCATGTTGATGATGCAGTTCAGATCCTCCTGAGTTGGAGACCCCAAGATGCCTGCCGAGGGACACAGAAACATGCCCATTGGGACAAAACAAATCTAATAAAATATCTGATGATCCTCTAATTTGGCATGTAATTAGAACTGTGTCAAGTGTTTTGAACAGGGTGGATGGTATTACATGTGATTACAACTAGAGGTGTGAATCTTCACTGACGTCAGGTAAATGAGACCCGGATGAGACTATAGTCTATCATAGGTCTAGATTAGGGATGCGATTCGGCTGAATATTGGGCTTTTTGACGGGGTTTGGTTACGGCCGAACCATAGAACTTGTTTCCATCGAACCCGAACCCTACAATTAACGCCGCCGTTGATTAAGGGAAGGTGTTTACATAAGTGAACCGTTCAATGCAGTAGGCTGAGAGAAAGTGAAAATGGAACTTGTGAGCAGAAAGTGTTGTTTGGCAGTACTTTGTCAAAAGAAGGCGATTCAAGTCGAGCTACATGTTCAATTTGGAATGCCAATTTGTCTCGTGGTGGCAAGATTATTAGTGGCATTAGTCTGTGAAAAAATGAGAAATGACCTTGGTCGACAAAGGCACCTTTTCACCAGAATAGAATACTTTACATATAGAATATGTACTGTCCTCCAAGTGCGTTTCTTAACACATTTCGCCAGCCAGCCTAACTCCTTTCAGAAAGACGCGAAGTCAGGATGTAGCTTCCAAGCTCCAGGTGATTTTAATGAAACAGAGTAAAACTGGAAGTAATACAAGAATATATTTTACAATTATGTTATTCAATTACAATCCAATTTGATAAGTCTTGAAATAAAGGTACAATAGAGTCTCTTGAGGTCTTCAGTGTCATTCCATTGACATAGCTTATGGTAGCACATTTCAAACAGCAGGAAAAGTGATCCACAAATAATCAAGGAAATAACTGGAATTACTAAGATCTATCTTACGAATTCTAATTAACTGAAAGTATTTTGTATGGTACTTACAGACGATGCGTTCTCAGGGTTAACGTAAATACAAGGATAGATAGGTATTGACCTTTGAGGTTAAGAGAGTTGTTAGTGTTGTTTATTATAAACATTAAAATGAATTATTTTCAAGCCGGCTCTTGTTGCCGTGGAAACAGTAAACAATCACACGAGCCAGCTGTAGCTGCTGCAAATGACCGAGGGAAACATTCTAGCTATTCTATAATGGCCACTAGATGGCGCCAAACTGCCAAACCGATTTGCTAAACAACAATATTAATTATAGTAGAGTAATTTTAGATAAATAAATACAAATCTTTGTTGGGGGATTTTAAGTTAAACTAGAAAGGTATATTTCCTAAAGAAAATGTGTGTTTGCTGAGTTTTGTTTTGATGGCTTGAATAACGAATACTTTTAAAGATTTTAAAAGAGGTATGTGCTTTTAAAACAAAATGGTCAGAAAAAGTATTAAAAGTAGGCCTATATCCGTCATTGTTATGCATTGCGATATTTTCTTACTGTTGAAAAGGGCGAAAAAGAGATCTAATTGACTTTCATAAATGTTTAAGCGTTAAAAGTATTAAAGAATGAAAGACTGAGAAACAGAAAAAAGTTAGAAATTATCAAGATTATAGAAGACAAAAGTATGTGTCAGCGGTATGAAGGTTCAATATTGCCATATTGAACTATTTGTACTATAGCCATTTTATATATTTTCTCATTCAAATGTTTTACATTTTTAGCCGCTTAGTATGAGTTACACTTGTACACTTCTTAAGATTCTTATGTATGGGAGCAAATCAGTGCCATAATGTTTTGAATTTTATTTTTTTGTATAATTATTTTTATTTTGTTTTTTTGTAACAATAAGCACACAAACAAACAACACAAAACAGTACATACAAACTAAGAAAGGAAAGAAAAAAAAAGAAAAAATAAAAAGAAAGAAAATGGACAGATGTGTATGTTGTTCATTATTTGATCTTGTTGACACCCTCTGAAAACATGCAGAGAAATGCACCCTTAAAGATTTCAAACCTATATATAAAATAAATAAAATACTTTTACATGAAGTTATTCATCGCATGATCACACACACACACACACACACACACACACACACGTAACATTCAAAGACACACACAAACACAAAAAGAAAAATCCATGTCCTGTGATCTCCACCGTAGTCCCCCCCCCTCCCTTCTTAGCAATGCTACAAGCTTTCTTTCTCATAGTGCCTCGTAGATGTGTTTCCATACTTCATTAAATTGTTTTGTTTTGTTATTGTCCTCGGATAATGTATTTTCTATGGTCAGATAATATTTCATAAGATCTTTCCAGTTCTTTAATTTAGGGGCCTCTGCATCTTTCCAGTATTTTAAAATTAGTTTCTTGTAAACAAGGGAAGAAAACATAATTAGCCATCCCATAGGGTACCTTAAACCCTCGGGATTCTGAAAAATGCAGAGCTGAACTGAAAACTGCATTTTTGTTTTACAAATGGTTGATATCCAGTCTTGGATTTCATTCCATCCTTTGTTCACTTTCATACAATGCCAAAAGGCGTGTATGAGAGAGTCTTGAGAGCCACACTTCACACACTGGTCAGAGGAGTCAGCATAAAACGTATGTAATTTATCTCTAGTATAATATATTCTTGTCATGAGTTTATATTGTATTAACCTGAGATTTTCATTTGTGGTAATTTTATTTGTAAGATACAAGCATGTCTTCCATTTTATATTGGCTTCTTTGAATTGGAGATCTTTATTCCATTGTTCATAGAGCTTATGCATTGAGTAATGTTTAGATTCTTCCTTCAGGAGAATATTATATATGCTACCAATTAACTGTTTCTTTTTTCCTTTTTTAAACATAACCTCCTCGAATGGTCCTGGAACCAAATCATATTGTAAATTAAAGTTTTCCATTATCCAGTTTTTTAGCTGTAAATATCTAAACGATTCTTGGTTTGACAGTTTGAATTTATTCTGAAGCTCTGTGAATGGTTGAACCCTATTGTGCAAAATTAGATCTGACAATCGATTAATTCCCCTTGTACTCCAAGTACTCCAATTGAGCTCGTCATTCTGGATTTTAATTGATGGATTATTCCAAAGTTCTGTGTTCCTAGGGATACTAATCTGCGCTCAAAGTATTTTTCCAATTTTGTTCCATGATTTTAAAGTACTATTTGTAACAAAGTTTGATACTTTTATATTACGTTTTGTAAACAAAGCTGTGAACAGGTTTTGGGGTTTTAGTTGGTTACTTTCTATATCAATCCAGGGTTCTTCAGCTGTATTATTGATTATCCGATCTATGTAAAACATCTGTGATGCATAGAAGTACAGTTCTAAATTTGGAAGTTTAAGACCACCTTCTGTTCTTACATTTTGAAGAAGAGTTCTACTCAGTCGATGTGCTTTATTGGACCAGACAAACGAGGTGAGTAAAGAGTTTAGTTGTGTGAAGAATTGTTTTGGAGGGATTAAAGGTATTGTTTGGAAGAGAGAGAAATTTTGGTAACCACATCATTTTAAAAAGATTTATCCTTCCAATTATATTTATGGGCAGGTCTGACCATTTCTTAATACTAATTTTTAATTCATTTATTAGAGAGATAAAGTTATCTTTGTATAATTGTGTTTTTTCAGGGCTTATGATGCAACCTAAGTATTTTAACTTTTTTTCCCACTGAAGGTTCTTTAAATCTTCTGGGATGCACGCTCCTTTATTAATTTGCATCAGTTCAGTTTTTTCAATATTCATTTTATAACCAGATATTTTAGAAAATTTGTCTATGATCTTCATTACCTTTGGAAGAAATGTTTTTATATTAGTTAAATATAACAATAAATCGTCAGCAAATAGACTCAGTTTATATTTTTGTTTATCTACACTAATACCGCTCACTTCTTCTGTTTGTCTAATTTTCTGAGCCAAGGGCTCAATGGCCAACGCAAATAAGGAGGGGGATAACGGGCATCCTTGTCTAGTGCCTCTTTCTAACCTAAATATTTCAGATAAAGTCCCATTAACATAAACCTGTGATGTTGGTAATTTATAAATCGTCTTTATCATGGTAATTATTTCATCAGGGAATCCAAATAATTCTAATACTTTAAAAAGACATACCCATTCTAAACGATCAAAGGCTTTCTCTGCATCCACAGCCATCAATGTCAGATCAATCTTTTGCCTTTTAGCATATTGAATTAATGATATACAAGTTCTAATATTAGTTTTGAGACTCCTATTTTGTATAAAGCCAGTTTGATTATGGTGGATTATATCAGGTAATAATTTGGCTATACGATTATTTAGGACTTTGGTAATAATCTTATTGTCACTATTTATTAAACTTATAGGTCGAAAATCAGATGGTTTGTTGCACTCCCGTCCTGGTTTTGGTATCACGTTAATAATTGTTTGATACATTGTTTGTGGAAGAACCTGGTGCTTCCATGCATTATTAATAACTTTCAATAATAGTGGGTTAATCTGTGTCCAGAATATAGAATATAATTCAATTGGGAATCCATCATTTCCTGATGCCTTTTTTGGGAGAAAACCATCAATCGCACTTTTGACTTCTGATATTGTTATTTCCTTCTTTAGGTCTTCTTTTTGTTCATCAGAGAGACATTTAAGTTTAACTGACTTTAGAAAGGGCATTGGGTCAGATTTCTCAGTTATATCAGATTTATATAAATTTCCATAGAATGTTGCAAATTTCTTATTAATTATTTCATTGTCTATTATTAGCTTGTTGGAAGTGTACTTTAATGCTACGTTGTGCCTTTTAACTACTCTTTTAACTAAGGCGCTCAGTTGTTTACCTGTTTTATTAGCTGTTATATACGATATTTTATTTGAGTTATGCTTAATGTCTTGAACCTTTTTAAGTAGAAGATTATCATATTCTAATTTTAATTTTTGCAGTTTTTCTAAGTCTTCTTTCGCATGTGTTTGTTTATGGATATTACGAAGAGAATGCATTGCTTTTTCTACTCTGTCAATTTCTTTATCTAGTTCTTTCTTCTTTCTAACTGAAAATGATATCATTATCCCTCTTATATACGCCTTAAATGTATCCCATATAATGTTGGTGAATTTTAAAAGGCATCGAATACTTAATATTGAAATTTAAACAACACTGAATTGTCATCTGAATATATTTCAATGTAAAATAAAATGATCAAATTCGAGCCTAAAAATGCGAAAATTAAACCCCTAAAAAATTTCGAGCCTATCAAATTAGAGCCGAACATTTTCCAGCGGAAAAATTTCGAGCCTATAAAATTAGACCATAAAAATGTCGAGCCTATCAATTAGACCCAAAAATGTTCAAGCTTAAAAAAATCAGGCTTTTTAACATCCGGGATATCAAGGACAGGTAGAGCAATAGAGCCTCAATGCAATCGAACCAACTTCTGACCTATCCAACTGCAGCGCTCCCTCCTTAGGCCCCTCCTAAACCGGAACTCTCTCCTCAGGCCCCTGAAGCCGGAACTCTCTCCTCAGGCCAATTTTTTCATGTGTATCTGAGGTATTAGCGCCACCGCTGGTCGGAAGATACTGTAGGCTATTTATTTGAATAGGCTAACTTACATTGAACTTCGGTTTTAGCATAAGTCAATAGTGTTTAACAAAGCGGAAATTTGCATTGTCTGTGTGATGTTTATTGGCGAATAAAACCCATTCTGAAAAGTATTAGTAATTGAAAGATGTAGAAACAGAAAAAAGTTTGAACGGTGGAACAGTGAAGAGCGTTGGCCAATCGGATTGGTTCCTTGTTTATTGTAACGTAGCAACCGTTGGTCATTGGCAACAGACTGATTTCTAACCTAGAATCTAGGTTTTAGGTTCAAGACGGAGGAGAAGCTAGAGAGAGGATGCAATGGGAGATTTCCTACAGTAAGCTAGATCTTCTGCTTCAAATTGAAAACGGTCTGTTGTCTGTTGTCAATATCGCCAATAAAAAGTAAATACTCTTCAGTTACGAAGCACTTGTTTGTAGGTACTGTAACGAACAATAGTTATTACTGGCCTAGCACTAGCTATGTGACCTGGGTGCTGTTGCACAATAGTAGAATAAAGATATCCAGGATAACTGAAAAGGCGCCGCTTGACTTAGTGTGATCAGCTCATCGCGGCTTAATCGGTTGCACGTTTGCCGAGCCAGGATGAGAAGGTAAAGCTGTCAATTCAGGTGTACATAGCTGGGATAAGTGCAGCTTCACGGATTTCTTAAATAGACCAAGGTATCGATCACAAATTCACTGATGCAGCACATGCGTGCAGCATTCTTCACCCGCTGAGCAACAATTAATAATATGTACGATCAGCAAGACTAATATGTTATAGCCTACAAATACCTAAAATACATGACCAAGACTATGAAATGTGAAGACATATAATAAAAATGTGTGCAAAAAAATTTGCAGCTCAGCCCAGTTTGTGTGGGATTGCGCAAAACCCCTTGGAATCATCCAATAATTATATTTATATCACAGATCAGTGGACACATTATTATTTTATGTTATTCGTTTTATTAGCCTACATATGCAGTGGCGTGTTCAGGGAGTGGCCTAGGGTGGCACGGGCCACCCCTGAAATCTGATTGGCCACCCCAAGTGCCACCCCAATATTTTAAAATATGATTGGCTATGCTCAGTCAGAGGCGGGCCACGGCACTGAACGTAAACTGCACTCTTGTTTAGAGTTGCAGTTCCTTCTCTAACCTGAGAGGCACTAAAGTAGTATGTAGCCCCATTAATCGTATTTTCATAATTACGCTGTTCGGTCAATTTTAAACCAAAAAACAAGAGGGGGACAACTTTGAGAAGATACGAGGAATGCCAAGTTAACCAGCCGGTCAAATTGTAATTCTGGTTTCTGTAAAAACTATTATTTGAGCGAGAACGCTTGTCCCCGTCAGCCTCCGTTGACGATTGCTGCAGCTGTTGTCGATCTGCGTCTGATGAGCATGTTCTTAATTTCGCCCAGGGGTCAATTCTGCACGAAAAAACTAAAGGAGGGCAGCGTTTTAAAGATAACACGATTGCGAAGACAGCCAGACGGTCAGAATTGTATTTAGGTCGCTGTCAAACTCGTAGTTTGTGCGCAAAGCGAGCGCGCCTGTTAACTTTTTTCCCCCCCAGTGCAGACTCGCGTCGCCCGGTCCCTTTAACAAGCGTGTGCGCAGGCGCTCCTGCTCACACTTCATGCCACCCCCAGTAGCGGACTGGCCATCGGCATCGGGAGCACCGGGAGAATTCCCGATGGGCCGAAGCACTTCTGGGCCGGAGGGCAGCTTGCCTTATTTATTTTTTTTACTAGCCTACTAATAAAAATGTCGGCAGAAGATCGAGCCACACGGTTGGCCAGCAACACGGTTGGCTGGCCCCCCTTTCCCCCAGGACGGTTGGTCTATTCCAAATGAACGTATACAGCCCTTACGGGCTGTCACTGTTGTGTGTAAGCGGCACTAACTGACAAATCGAAAGCTAGCTAGTAGAGACAATATAAAGATGGAAAACCAGGCTAAGAAACGTAAACGTAATTACCTTCACTAGACAATGTTTGCCAATTGGACAAACGGCTATACGGTTTGTTTGTTTTACATCAAGCTCCAAAAAATGTTTTCGCTCAAATCAGCCCCAAAAAAATTGCTTGCGCGCTTTGCGCGCTCGCATTAAGCGTGGAACTACCTAACATCACATCAGCCACAGAATTGGCATGCATTAGCAGGGCGCTCGCTGTGTTGGCGAATACGGGACCGGTTCTGGTGGGCAGGTGTTGATCAAAGTCCAGGGCCTATTTTTACTCCCAGTCCGTCCCTGGCCACCCCTGCATACGTCAGTGCCCCACTGGTGCCACCCCTATCAAAAATGTCTGGACACGCCCCTGTACATATGATGACACTGCATCCCCTGACCGCACGTCACTGCAGGTAGCCTATTCGTCCGAAAAAGCTAACAGGTCAGATTTGTCCCGAAACACCCTTTCATGTATAAAAGCACGTCTTAGTATCAGTGCTTCTTCGTCCAACATGTCGTTTAGAAATGGGAATGCCATGGTGCAAGAAGAAACACAGATACTTTATATATTGCCCTTATCACTGACTTTATTCAACCATTTCTAACCATCTAAAGAACTGCAATAGTAGGGTTTAAAATCTAACTCGTGACAGCAATAGTGACAAGTAATTTCCCCTCTGCCTTCAAACAGGCCAGAGTTAGACCCCTACTCAAAAAACCCTCCCTTAACCCATCTGCCTCCAGAACTACAGACCGGTATCACTTCTACCCTTCTTTTCTAAAACAATTGAACGCGCTGTATCTAACCAACTGTCAAACTTTCTCACTCAGAACAACCTGCTTGACCCCCACCAATCGGGCTTCAAGACGGGCCACTCCACTGAAACTGCCCTCCTGTCGGTCACCACGGCCCTCCAGTCTGCCAGAGCGGCCTCGAGGTCATCCGTCATCATTCTGCTGGACCTCTCTGCAGCATTTGATACGGTTAACCATCGGATCCTGCTCGCCAGACTCTCCGAGATGGGCATCACTGGCACTGCACTTCAGTGGATCTCGTCCTACCTGTCGGGAAGATCCTACCGGGTCTCCTGGGGAGGCAAAGTGTCTGACCCCCGCCAGCTCTCCACTGGTGTCCCACAGGGCTCCGTCCTTGGACCCCTCCTCTTCTCCCTTTACACCACCTCGCTTGGACCAATCATCACCTCCCATGGCTTCTCCTACCACTGCTACGCTGACGACACCCAGCTCTACCTGTCGTTCCCCCCGACCGATCCGGGGATCTCAGCCAGGATTGAGGCCTGCCTCACAGACATCTCTGCCTGGATGACCAAGCACCACCTCCAGCTGAACCTCGCCAAAACCGAACTCCTCATCATCCCGGCCAAACCGTCCATCTCCCATGACCTCTCAATCACCCTGGGATCGGCGACGGTGACCCCTTCGTCCTCTGCCAGGAACCTCGGGGTTACCATGGATGACGAGCTCTCCCTCACAGCCCACATCGCTGCTGTCTCCCGGTCGTGTAGATTCACCCTCTACAACATCCGGAAGATCAGGAGATACCTGTCTGAGCACTCCACCCAGCTGCTGGTCCAGGCACTTGTCCTCTCCAAGTTGGACTACTGCAACTCGCTGCTCGCCGGGCTCCCAGCATGCGCAACCCGCCCTCTCCAGAGGATTCAGAACGCAGCGGCCCGTCTGGTCTTCAACCTACCCAGACGCTCCCATGTTACCCCGCTCCTCGTCTCCCTTCACTGGCTGCCCGTCACGGCCCGTATCAGATTCAAGACCCTGGTACTGACCTTCCGAGCGGTGAATGGGACTGCACCCGACTACATCAAGTCTCTCCTCCAGCCCTACACCCCCTCCCGCCACCTTCGGTCCTCCTCTGACAACAGTCTGGTGGTCCCACCGCTCAAGACCGCCCGGTCCCAACGCAAGCTCTTCCCCTGTCTGGCCCCCCAGTGGTGGAATCAACTCCCCACCTCCATCAGAGACACTGACTGTCTCCCCACCTTCAAGAATAGGCTCAAGACACACTTGTTCCGGGAATACAACGGTACCTAGGAAAGATCTGCTGGACATGATGTTAGTTTCTTCCAGGATCACAAGGACTCTGACTTAGAGAGCTGCTGCTCTTGTCGGTTAGCTGTAACTGATTAAAATTATTGTACTCGCTGTGAGGTAGTTTACTGTTGTTTGCTCGTCCACAGGTGCACTTTTAGATTCATGTTGTCCAATTGTAACTTGTTTAACTTCATGCTCTTATGATTTTTCCCTTTGGCACTTATCACAATGTATGATTCATGTTTGACTACTTGCAATGTTGGGGATATCTCGTTGTTATGATCAGTGACCTATGCACTTTTGTAAAGCTCTCTCTTGGAAGTCGCTTTGGATAAAAGCGTCTGCTAAATGAATAAATGTAAATGTAATGTAAAGTAATGCATGTTAATAAAAATAAATCAGAACACATTCAGAAGACAACGAAATAACTGCTAAATACGTTTATTTCGGAACAGAGCGTCCGCTGATTTAACACATGAGACTCCAGAATTAAGCTTAGCCTGAGCCTGACTGCAAAGAATAAATCTCCATGGTTACTTGGCTGGGCTTAATTCAAGCTGCTTTCGTGCAACCAAGTCAAAGCTAAAGTCATCCAGGATAGTTTGAATATCACGGCTTAATCGCTTATCCTGGTTTCGTGCAACAGCCCCCTGGTTTCGCCGTTCTATGGCAGCCATGATGAGTCATAGCTACCGTCACTAGAATGGCCATAATATTTAGAATATGTCTGCTGTTTTACATTGCCCACATAATTACGTATATTTTATCAACTCTAACATGGCCTGTATCTTGTATTGAAGGTGCTCTATAATGAGCTCAGCTAATGAAGCGGACGGAGCAAACATATTTATTAGTCAAAGCGGAACGAGCGGATGTCGTGGGAGAATTCCCACCGTGTTAGATTTACTGATTCAAATTGAAAACGGAGAAGATATTTAGAGTAAAGACAAGTTTCTTAACATATGTGTTCAAAATCGCTAACTAAAAGTAAAAACTTTTCAGTTACGAAGCATTTGTTCGTAGGATTAAAGCCAGCTGCAGCAAACACTTGCGCGACCCCGGTTTGGCTGTTTGTGAAGGTCAGCTATGAGTGTTGAGCCTCGATTTTTGCAGATTTCTGTGAAAGAAAAATGATCTAGCTAACTTATGTACACTTCAAGCTCAATGTACATACCTTGTTTGGCCAATTTTGTTGATTGTGGAAAAAAGTCAAACAGTTTTTAGTAATGGAGAGCCAACGCGCTAGCTTGATGAGAGGAATTGCGTTTCCACTCATCACTTCAGTGGTCATAGCTTTTAAACGAAATAGTCTATCTAAAATCTGTCTACTGATCTGAATTCACGACCTTAATATAATCTGCGTTTAAGATTATAAATGCACTTATTTTAAGTGTTTTCTTAGGCCGTGTTCACACTTGACTTTTTTTGTTGTTGTTGAAAAAAGCGCTGCCTTCAGCGCCTTTTTACATGCAACCCTATGGGGAAAGGAAAAAGGCCGCCTTTTAAAAAAACGTCTAAAAAGGCACCGGCAGCGCCCGACGCCTTTTTGAGTTCAATTTTCTCAAAAAGCGCTGGGTGACGTCAAGCGCCTTTCTGATAGCTGACCAATCAGGACGAGGAGAGTAGGGTACTTGTGTACCTTCCCTAGTAAACTTCTACCTTAGTTACCAGGCTATGGCTCCTCAAACGCCAAAGCTAAAGCAAGTAATTTCATTTTATTCGCCATAGTAGCTAACTCTAGCTCTAGCTGTCATTCTGTCAATAAGTAACCAACGGAAAATAACGGATAATAATGTATCGCTAGAATGTATGATTCCCGTTCAGGTTACAGATTCTTGCTCTGAAAGCTCTCAAAAGGCACTGAAGGCAGCGCTTTTTTCAACAAAAAAAAAGTCAAGTGTGAACACGGCCTTAAGATTCTTTTTTTTTACTAAAAACTGAAAACAAATCAGACAATCATATTATATTTTATTCTAATTATTTTGAGGTTATTAATTGTTAATAAACAATTTTATCAGTCAACTGCAGTCTCAACTTTACCCAAATAGAGAATTGTTTGTCAACCACAAGATAGCAGTAGGTCTAATTTATAAGGATGGGAATCCCTCACTGGCTGCAATCTGTCAAACGTTTGCTCAGTTAGCTAACTTGCAAGCAAGCCTTTGTGGCTAACTAACAAACTAGCTAAAGCAAAAAATTCATTAAACATAATTATTACTAGTTATCACCGTAGGTGATGGCGTGTTGCTTGGTCGCCTGGTGACGAAAGGCCACGATTTCTTAATGTTTTCGCTCCCCTTGATGAAGTCAGCAGAAGAATTCATCTGTGCTGGATTGAAAACTTGTCATTTACAAAAAAAATATTTTTATTAGAACGTTCGGTTATTTACGCACACGCAACATCAGTAAAGATAAAAACCAAAAAACAGTCTACGGCAACTGGACCGGGTTATATAGGCTACAATGTTTTTGATAAGTTAATTATATTATCATTATTATTAGACTAAATTATGGGGGCATTTTTTGGCCCTCGCCTAGTGATATCAGGGGCAAAATTATATTTCTTCGGGGCAGTTTTGCCCTTGTGCATTTCCGACGCTGAACACCATTTGTGTAATTCTTCTGTGCAACACAACATAGACAAATTAGGAAATATGAATGGCGACATATCGTGAAGAACCTTATGCTGTGTGATTTCATACAAACTTTTGAATAACTGGGATTTGTTGTGGACTAGGAATTGAAGGTCTCTTACCCAGTATGTGGTTGAGCTGGTCAAGGTAGTGTTTTCCAGGGAAAATGGGCCTGTTAGACAACATTTCAGCCAGAATGCAGCCCACTGACCAGATGTCAATAGACTTGGAGTAGCCCTGTTATAAGGATACAAAGTTGACCGTTGAGCTTTTATACAGTGCATCTGGAAAATATTCACAGTGCTTCACTTTTTCCACATTGTTATGTTACAGCCTTATTCCAAATCCAATTAATCTTTTCCCTCAATTCTACACATAATACACCGTAATGACAGTGAAAAAGGTTTGTTTAATAGATTAAACAAATAATAATAATACAAAAATTAAGATAAGACAAAAATATAAGATGTACAGTATTCACAGCTTTTGCTCAACTTTGCTGTAGAACCATTACAGCCTCAAGTCTTTTGGATGCTACAAGCTTGGCACACCTATTTTTTGGGCAGTTTCTCCCATTCTTTGAAAAGACCTTTCAAGCTTCAGGTTGGATGGGGAGCATCAGTGCACTGCCAATTTCAGATCTCTCCAGAGATGTTCAAATCGGTTCAAGTCTGGGCTCTGGCTGAGCCACTCAAGGACATTCACAGAGTTGTCCCGAAGCCACTCCTTTTTATATTGGCTGTGTGCTTAGGGTTGTTGTCTTGTTGCAAGATGAACCTTCGCCCCAGTCTGAGGTCCAGAGCGCTCTGGAGCAGGTCATCAAGGATGTACATTGTTGCATTCATAATTTCCTTGATCCTGACTAGTCTGAAAAACATCCCCCACAGCATGATGCTGCCACCACTGTGCTTCACTGTAGGGATGATATTGGCCAGGTGATGAGCGGTGCCTGGTTTCCTCCAGACATGACACTTGGCATTCAAGCCAAAGAGTTCAATCTTTGTTTCATCAGACCAGAGAATTTAGTTTCTCATGGTTAGAGTCAGGGATGTGCACAGGGGTTGGCTAAGGGTTGCCCAGGCAACTTCCCGTTTGCTCTTCTCGACTCAAAGTGCCCCTCCGAAGGAAAAAAAATTATAGTACATTTAAACAGCTGCAGAATTTCATGTATTTTTAAAAATCGGCACCCGAAACATTTCATAAAGTAGCCTTATTCACTTACAATCGATAAGCCTATGGGCAACGACAGAGGAAGTCAGAAGGGGGAGGGGGGTATGCTCAGTTTGCCAAGTTTAGCCTAAATAATCAGACGGCTAGCTTGCCTACCACACAACCAGCCCGTTATCACATGCTAATTTTCTGGTAGGAAAACTAAGCTACATGTCTGCTGATGGTTAGTTTATAACATTTTGTTCAAGAAGAATAAATAATGGAAGTAATGCATCACATAAATTATTATCATTAGGAGGCTAAGGCCTAGGGATTTTTTTGTGTTTCCTGTTTCAGCCCTGAAAATTTAGGGAGGGTAGGTAGGGATTATCTTTTTTTAATTTTATTTTTAAATACATTTTTAGACTTTGGCCAAAACTCTGTTAAACTGTATTGTATCACTAGAGTAAAACTGAAATACATGATACACTGCAGCAACCTCAATGCGTCAAAAGATGCATAATTACCACATGCTCTCCCAAATACGGCTTGGCACGAACCAGAAAGGTCAGAAATATCTAAAACATGGTCTGTAGGTAATGAAATGAAATGAGTTGGAGTGAAAGAAGCTATTATTTATGGATCAAAATGCATTTTCTCCTTGGACTAGTCCATGTTGCCATAAAGTGGATGTCGCCCGGTCGACCACAGTCGGGCGACAGCCACGTCTTCACGTCATGTCACATAGTTCATAATTTTACAGTTTTACAGTCAATTCTGCATCTATAAAGTTGAGCAGGGCAGCTTTCAAGAGATATGGGAATTCTTCTTTTAGCCAGCTGGTCCGATTATTTTTGTGATTTGTGTAAACTGTGATCTGAGTGAGATTGCGTCCCCGTTACACTGTTTTGACGTTAGCGTTTTTTTCTTTCATCGCAGACTTTTTTTTTGGTCTTAGGCGCTCGGGATTTGTCATAGGCGCTCGGGATTTGTCATAGGCGCTCGGGAAAACCGCTTATTTATTTATATTAATAAAGATCCCGTTGTTGTCAGTTATCCAAACAGTCCGTGTGATTTTTTGCCCTTTTTTCAGGCCAGAGCAACTGCCCTTCAAAATTACTGTGCACGTCCCTGGTCAGAGTCCTTCAGGTGCCTTTTGGCAAACTCCAGGCAGACTGTCATGTGTCTTTTACAGAGGAGTGGCTTCCTTCTGGCCACTCTACCATACAGGGCTGATTGGTGGAATCTTGCAGAGATGGTTGTCCTTCTGAAAGGTTCTCTTCTCTTCACAAAGCAACGTTCTACAATTCCTTGGACTTCAGTGCTCTGACATGCACTGTTAACTCTGTGACCTTTTATGGACAGGTGTGTGCTTTTCCGAATCATATCCAATAGATTACATTTACCACAGGTGGACTACAATCAAGTTGTAGAAACATCAAGGATGATCAGTGGAAACAGGATGCACCCAAGCTCAATTTTGAGTGTCATGGCAAAGGCTGTGAATACTTATGTATGTGATTTTTAGGATTCCTCCGTAAGAAGGGAACCTATTGTTATTGATGGCTTTCTTATTATTAGGATTCCTCTGTCAGGAGGGAACCTATTGTAATTGAAGGTTTTATTATTATTATTGGTAATTCTTGTGCCATGGGAGTCAATGGCAGCCCCTAGACCCCATAGACAACTTTTTGTGAAATTTGGCAAACTCATTAAGGACAGTACCTTTTATACTTACACCAAGCTTCATGTTTCCCATTGCACCAGTCTAGCGCTACCAATGGGTCAAAGTTGGACTTTTGTTTCCACACGCAACTTTTGAACCGCATGACTGATTTTCAAAAATTAGGTACCATTGGATTCCCTGGATCAAGACGAATTCAACACACTCTATGACGTCAATTTCCGGTTATATAGATTTTCTGCAATTTCCCTCTAATTTATCGCTTACGCTAAAATAATGTTTTACACATCAGTCAGTCAAAAACTGATACTCCGATTCAATCACAAGTTCATAAGAAGACTCTTGAGACTGTTTAGTACACAAATCTGAGAAAAGGTTGACTGTAAGATGAAAAGTAGATTTTTGGTGAATATTTGAAACATTCTAGCTGGGCTAATTTTTTGTGAAATTAAGAATGAAAACGTCTCTCTCTGCTCCTCTGCGCGCGCGCGCTCCACATTCTCACACATGCCTTCCCTTGACAAACGCACGGGCTTGGCAAGACGCACACACAACAATTAAGGAGATTGTGGGCTGACCATACATTCCTTGGCTTGAAGTGAAGGCCTTGTGGATGTTGGTTGATGGTCTTGCTTTTCCGATTTTGTATGCAATGGTAAAAAGTTCTTAAAATCCTGAAACATTGATAGTATAGGCCAAGAGTAACTACCACACCACAAATGGCCCACCATTACCCATAGGTGGCGCTACAAGCCACGCCCTGATGCACAAAGATACAAGGCTTTCTGGAATGGATAGGCTCAACAAGCCCCCTCCTTTCACTTCTTGGCTTGAAATAAAGGCCCTTGTGGATCTTGATGGTATTGCATTTCAGATTTGGTATCCCATTGGTAATTCTGCAGCATTGATTTTTCTATACATTTACAATTTGTCAAGGATATACATTTTTCAATCGTTCGCAATGTTTGGAGGAATCCGCCATCACTGCTTGCAGTTATATTTTTTGTTTGTATTTTTTATATATTTGCAAAAGTTTCTAAAAAACAGTTTTCTTGTTAACATTATGGGGTTTTTGAATTTTGAGGTGAAAAAATGATGTAATCCATTTTGGAATATGACTAACATAACGTGGAAAAAGCGAAGCGCATACACAAGATATGTAGCCTGGTCCTCACCAGACTCTCGTACATTTCATTTGTACAGAGAGTCTGGGCTCGATCCATTGACAAGAGTTAACTTCCTTGAAGGCGGGTACGCTGTTGAAGTTTAAAACTATTGGATCTGCCCAGAGCCACTCTGGATCTGGCATAACCAATCGCAAGCGTTCGCCTTAGTCAACTCCTTCACCACTAACGGAGCTACTGGGAAAATCAAACCAACCCCGTGGGGATCAAAGATTGTTCTTGCTCTGGCTTTAACTTCTGGATATTCGACAGCGTTGCCACAACGGACCGAATGGCTTAGCTTGCATCTTTCTCCGCCGCTATTACGGAACTACAACTCAAGCTAGCACACAACATCAACGTCATAGTTCTCTGTTGGCTGATTGGACCGGTAAAACGTTTACCGAAGACATCTGACTTAGGGCCAATCCCAATACATCCCCTTACCCCTTCCCCTTAGTTTACCCCTACCCCTTGGCCCTCGAAACCGAGGGGTAAGGGCTACATAGCCCTAAGAAATGGGACGACACTTGGTTACATGTACGTCATTTAGCAAGTATCGATATCTCCAAAGCAAATAGTGTTATGCACTGATTTCAAACTAAATTTGCTGCTAATGGAGTTTACTTATAACTGTAGACATGCTAGTCAGAGAAATGCAGGACTATTGTGTAAATCAGCACTAACATTATCGTAGCGAACTAGCGATTTTTAGAAAAGTTTCAATTAGGAAAATGGTTGCATATATATATGTACAGGACTGTGTATAGCACAAAACAAGACTTTAATATTTTTTTTATCAATTAATTAAGCCGCAAATATATCATTTATCGGACTCTCTGGATGATCTGGCCGCCATTGTTGCCGGTCGCGCAGTATTCGCATAGCCCTAGGTTTCAAGTTAGGTCCCGATCTTACCTGGTTTCAAGGGGTGTATACCCCTTCGTCTTAGCCCTACCCCTAGCTCAAAAAAGTATTGGGACACCACTAGGTCTCACGCGAACGCGCAAAACCAAGTGTAAGGGGTAAGGGGATGTATTGGGATTGGCCCTTAAGCCCAGACGCAGTACAGAAGCAAAATGAAAATTGAGCAGAAGTACGTAGGAGGGCAGAGCCAGGCTACAAGATATGTCCACATACACACAAAAAAAAACACAGACTATCATTGTCAATGGACAGAATAGGTGTGGTCCAGGTGGGAGATTTAGATATGTTATGTTATGTACATGGCACCGTATGTATAAGTATATTTTCCTTTTCAAATGCATATTTAGTAGTGGTGTCAAATGATTAAAATATTTAATTGCGATTAATCGCATTAATGTCATAGTTAACTCGCCATTAATTGCAATTAATAGCACATTTTTATCTATTCTAAATGTCCCTTGATTTATTTTAGGCCTATAATTTCATTTGAATGCCCTTATCACCATGGAAAAGTCGATCGGATTGCTTAGTGCAAATGTTTTTTTTAAACAATTTTAATTTAATTTGAAAACGACATTGCAATCGCCTGGCTTTGACGAGGGGGCGGAGAATTCGCATCAGCTGTGTGCTTGGCCATCAAGTGGTATTTCAGACTGGACGTGCTGCGATGATAGCTCAGTTCATAATAACAAAACACACAGATCACTTTGGTCTTATCAATGGAACCATTTGGCAACTTTTTAAAAGTAAACTTTCCATTCAGAATCTTATCGGCATCCATTTTGGCGTCTCGCGCTCGTCATTCACTCAAAACATGACGTTAGCCTACTACTCTTTAGCCGGCTCGCAAGCCCAAACAAGTGTGTGCGGTGCACCTGTTGTTTTGTTTCCGGTCTAGCTAGATCCGGTGTGGTGTTGAAGTTTTTCTAACGTCAGTAAAAAACTACAAAGTTTGCTAGGTCAAAAAGAATGTTAATCTTGCGATAAAAAAATTGACGCCGTTAAAATGGGTTTGCGTTAACGCCGTTAATAACACGTTTAACTGACAGCACTAATATTTAGTATAATGTTTTATTTTGCCTGTATAAAAAAGTACTGTTCCACCCAAGACATACTAAACACATATCCATCCATAAAATCCTGCATGTACCTTGGAGTTGAGCATGATCTCGGGAGCCCTGTACCAGCGGGTTGCCACATACTCTGTCAAGAAGCCAGTGTGGTCATGCTCGGGATCAGCTATCCGTGCCAGCCCAAAGTCACAGATCTGATGAAGGTTACAGAAAGTAGGGTAATCAAAACATTAATAAATGGAGATAACACAACTAAAAACAAAATTAAATTACTTGTAAATCAGTTGCGTCTATAAAAGGACAATGATCCCAATTTGTTTGTATTACTTTTACAAATGAGTTACCAACTTTAATTTCAGACTAAAATACTAATTTACTCATTATTTTGATGACGCACTTGCATAGCCGCGGGAACATTTTATCAGGGGTGTGCTGGGGGGGGGGTCTTAATGTTGCGGAGCAGCAGGGACGGACTGGGAGTAAAAATAGGCCCTGGACTTTGATCCAGACGGGCCCACCAGAACAGGCCATATACACTATCACAGCTGCCCTGCTAATGCATGCACATTCTGTGTTTGGTGTGATGCTAGTTTGGGATTTCGATCCTTAATGCGTGCGAGCCAACTTTTTGGGCCTTAATTTGAGTGCAAAATAGTTGAGCTTTATGTAAAATAAACAGTCGTTATTCATTGGTAAAACCTTGTCTAGTGAAAGTGATGTATTTTTTTCTCTTAATTTTTCTCATAAGTCATATCATTTTATATTCTCGTGCTGTCAGGGGGTGCTGCAGCACCCTCAGCACCCCTAGTTCCCACGGCCATGCGCACTTGCCCATATCTCCATCTAATTTAATGAAAAGGATAATCAAATGGCAGTTAACATAGTTTCCCTCCCCCTTATGTTGTTATTCCTGTTCCCTGTAGTTCCCTAACCACCCTTAAAGACCCCAAGCCTTTGCACGTGTGGTCTATCCCTAAACAAGCACACTTGACACAGATAATCCAGAGCTTGATACTTAGCATTCCTTATTTATAAAATGTATTTTAGGGATTGAAGTAAAAAATCTAATACAACCTTCTGATTAATAGCCCGATTCCCTAACCGCTCAGCCACCTGACCCCCTTCTGCTACTAGACTTGATTGTGCTAGCAAGAAAACACCAATCCAATGACAACGTGTGGGAGTGATCAAGTGCATACTTGTGAGAGGGCTGAGTTGAAAAGCTGCTAAATCCTTGAGGTCTTTTGTCTTGCTGCCTACAGTAGTATTATGAAAGGTGGCCAAAACCTCATGAGAACGACATGCATGTAGTAGTAGTAGAAAGTAGATAAATGCCAAGCATAGCTACATAACCCTGTCCTGTAAAGCCTTCAAAAGTATAAATAGTATACACTTCCCACTCATTTAAAACATTTCACCCATCTATTTTGTCAACCTCCCTTACAAATCCCTAAAAACTGAAAGAGCATAGCAATAGAGCAACACTAGAAAATATTTGTAATAAATATTTTGGGGGATTTTAATGTTGCAAATGTTATTGGATTGGTTTTGTGGCCTCAACCTTCCATCTTCGCTCTCTTCCATCTTCCACCTTGTAATCTCTGTTCTTTCTCTCCAACCTATCAATAAGTTATAGCCTTTTATATTATTATTTATGTTATTGCCTATGGCCAGTAAAAAAGTGAGGGAAGTGGATTTGTTCAGGGCCACAGCCTGCTGTGCCAAACATCACATCTGCCTCTTCATCAACTGAGACCATATTTCAGCTACGAAAGGTGGAACAAAAGTTGGGACATAGTTGCTGGCCACTGACAAAAAAGTCATGACAGAGTAAAGGCTCACCTTGAGGTCACAGGTGGTGTTGATGAGCAGGTTGGAGGGCTTCAGGTCTCGGTGCAGCACGTTGGCCGAGTGGATGTACTTGAGCCCTCGCAGGATCTGGTACAGGAAGTAGCAGATATGGTCATTGCTTAGCTTCTGGGTCTTCAGAAGCTTGTAGAGGTCTGTCTCCATCAGGGTCTGCACAATGTAACTATGGCATGCCAGTTGAGGGAAATCACTGGGAACATTGGGAGAGAACACCTGATTCCTTGAAGGTACATTGTGTAACCACTAAGCAAATGAATAAACCGTAGATCCTACTCAATCTCTAGAAATGTATGGAATCCACCTTTGTTCCTTGTTTGTAATCTCAACCATGGAAGGCTGTATTTTAGCATTCTCAAACAGGGAATTAGTTTCTCAGGAATAGACACTGATATAAATCAGAAAGATTTGTATTTGCTTCTGTACTTCTACCAGAAAATATACAAGCTCCAATATGTTCATTATGAGTTATGCCCTTGGCACAGCCTCCAATCTCACTCCAAGCATACACTATAAACACTTGCCTGGGTTCAGCTGTGGACAAAAGCAAGGTCATCAACCTATGGCACTGACCATTGTGACATGACACAAAATTATTTTTTAATGAGCATTGTTTGAATACCTCTTTTTCACACATCCCTGATCCCCTCAACAGTTCCACAAACATACACTCACAGACTTGTGCATCCATCCCTCCTCTCTCCCTCCACCCACACAAACACCAACACAGAACCACCAGAAGTGTTCTGAGAAAGAGGATACACATCCCTCATGCACTCGATGCGCCGGGCCCTCAGGATGTCATTGATACCAATGATGTTCTCATGGTGGAACCGCAGCAGGATCTTTATCTCCCTCAGGGTGCGCTGGCAGTATGTCTGATGCTCAAATGGGCTGATCTTCTTAATGGCTACTCGCTGGGAAGTCATGTTATCAAGAGCCGAGCTGGGTTAGGCAGAGAGACGCAGACGGCTTGAGTTATGCACTGCACATCGCATACAGTATTCTTTACAGATAGTCAGTAAGGGAATGATAATGAGCTGTAGAGAAATGACATGACGGCTATGGACATCATTTACAAAGGATTTGTTATGTTATAAGTAATTTTACTGTGTAGACACCACTATTTGACATTGCTGTGTTCAAGAAAAATTAAAACAGTTCAAATCAAACCAATGGATTAGGCTTGTTTTATCAAAAGGAGTTAACAAGATATATTAGTTATCAAAACATGTATTTATGTTGACAAGGATGACACACAGATATAGTAAATTCTGTCTGCAAGTGGTGCACTACCAAGATTAGTAGTGCACAGCTTTAGGCCCATCTATCTGCTTGACTCAGGCTTGGATATTAAACAAGAAATTGCCGACTTATCTTTAGCAAAATACAGTTGCATGTTTTCAATAGTGTGACGATCCACACTACCAGTTTCTATAGCAACCTATCTGAATACCAACTCTTCAAAAATGGCATGTATGAGCTGATGTTACCACTCCTTAACGTGGTTTAGATTAGGAACACAAGAAACCGAACTATGACGGCCTTGAAAAGCATTATCACAAATTGCGATGGATTATAGCCTAATGTTCGGACTCGAGTTAAAGCGTGTTTTAATGTTCAGTTAAACTGGTAACTATCCTAAAGATACTGGTGGACGACCTATATTGTTAGCTAGAATTCACAGGTGTATCCTGTGGTACACTCAAGCTCGTGATGTAGGCTACAGTAGCTATTAGCCATCTTTTCCACCTAGCTTTCAAGGGGAGGTGCTGTAAAGGGTTTAACCAAATGGTTTAGCGTAGCTGAATGGCTGGCTGCCTGTTACTGTACATGCTACCAATAGCTACCTAGGAGAACGTCAGCTGGGTTTTTAAATCGTTAGATAGTCATGATCGTAGCGAGCTAGCTATCTTAGTCTAGCTAGTTTTTTTTTAACCAATCCCAACGTTAGAGCTAGCTACAAACTACATATTCGTTTTTTTCGCGAATAATGCCTACGCAATCACACCCTTTCATTTCCTGCTGTACTAAAAATAATTAGGCAACCTCACACAGCCACGCCTTGGAGAGAGCTCTTTGCACCTCCGTGATTTAAGTAAGCTAGCTAGAGCTAGCCATATAAGCAGCACCAACTTGTCAGAAACTAGCACGAGTAGGTAGTGTAGCTCTATACCCCTCAGCAAGTCAAGTGTCCCTTTACAATTTGTTGCTACCACTGCAGCATTACAAAACCAGTGAGCTAGCTTACATGCCATCTTTGCAGTGTACATCATGCTCGTTTGTGACAAGTGTGTGAATGGCCTAATAAATAGCGAGCTCAAACACCAAAGGAGCTGATTTCAGTTCGGTTTCCAATAGGCATGTTTAGTGCAGACACAGGTCCAGATGAAACTGATATGAGAGGATGCTAGCTAGGCGGCCACATTAAACTACGTCTTGCTAAAGATAACAAATCCGACTGTAGCTAGAGCTAGCATTTATTATTTTGTTTGCGTTTGCAGGCACAAACAACCACGTCTTTCCATCTTACCAAACCATTCCGTAGGCCCCTTCCCCAATGTACGATAGGTTGGTGTAGCGTGGGCCGACGTCAAACATCTGACCCTTCACAGACTCCGACCCAGTCTTCAGTCCCCCGGCTCCAGTTGCTCCCTCTGGCGCAACAGTGCCAGCAACCCCGGCAGCACCATTATTCGAGCCTGTGGCTCCGACTGCCGTCGCAGTGCTGCTCGAATCCGCCATGTTTCTTTTTAGAGAATCGGATATTTTCGTTCAGTATTTTGGAGGAGGAGATCAGGTGCAACTCTCAAATGATTTCAGGTTTATTCGAAGTTTTTTTCAGTTTCCCTAGAAAGGATCGTTTCGGTAACAGATGAAGGCGACTGGATCTGGGGCCCTTCACAACTGTAAATTGATTCCGTGCGAATGCGCGGATCTGTCTCCACAAGGGGCGTAAATGCGCGTTCCAAACTTCTGTTCCGTGAGTGTGGGCGTGTTGAAGTCGGAAAGGAATATTTTGCGTTTTAGCAGGCGCGTGTTTGCGTTATTGTTTTTTTGCAGGTAAAGATACAGAAAACAGTGAATTCGTCTACTTAACCTGTAGTATTATCAGTTATTATATTACAAACAATTACAAACTTTAAGAGATTACTTATAGCCATGTGAAACCCTCTTCTTTACGTCTTGTATTTACAAACCATGTGAGATCTATGTATGCTAGAGCATGCTAAATTATATGGTTGGCTAGTGTATAATGTTTGATCTACATTTTATTCCGTTTTATATTTCAGTATGTTCAGTCATTTAAGTTTAGAAAAAGTGATTTAGTACAATAATTGATATAAAATTGTAAGAAACCTAGTTTTAGCCAAGTTGGTCATTTACATAATTTAGTTTGACATGCGTGTGATTTACTTTGAATGAGCAGTCTTGCCCACTCCATTTTAATTGTTACACCGAGTAGTAGGACCAAATAATGTGTCGTTGAAGCTTTTCTCAATAACAATAACAATGTGTTAAGTTATCTTTTTGAGCAAAGGCTGTTTGATGCTAAATCATCTCTGCGCTATGCAAAGTTTCATTGTGGGCCCGGAACGCACCATACGTCAAGTAAATTACGTCACTAAAACACTTCCTGGTTACTTTGTGTTATATATTCGTGGACAATCTGCGCCTGACTCAGGAATGACTGGAGTTAGAACTTGGTTTGGACCAGTTCGTTTAGCTTTCACTCTACTAGGACTTCCAGGAATTGGGTAGGGATAAATCGTTATAAGTCATTAGTCTTATACTCAAATATTTGGGGGTTAATATCCTGCTCTCTCTCCTTCTCTTTCTCACTGTGCAGGTCTTCGATCGTATGTGCCCTCTCCCTTTTCAGTACCAATTACAGAACCATCACAACCGACGCTTCTAGTCTTTGTGTGTCTAGTGCCATTACCATGCATTCCCTAGCACCTCATATAAAATCCAGATGCCCACAGTACCCAGGATCAAATGTCCAGCGCTTCCCAGTCCCAGATGACAAGGTGGACTGGACTACAAGCTGGTCCCAATACACCCCTGTGAGCTACACTGCCCCCTGTGTAGCCAAAAAAACAAATTGGGCTGATCCTGAGATTGGGTAAGATGAATGAAATGTGTTAAAAATATGATGTATCTGTGTACATTTTTGTACAGATTTTATTTAAATAATTGAGATAAATGCATGGAACTGTTCAAATATATTGATGTGAAGACAGCAACAGTGAATGAAAGGAATGAAGGTGCCACTAATTTAATACTTTGTTATCCTAGGTTATTCTCCCCACAGTTTAACACTCTGGATGGGTCTGTGGACAGAAGGAGTCATGAGGGAGACTACCCAGTGGAAGAAGGCAAGCCATTGTAAGTATTTGTCAAATTAAAATTCAGTAGTATGCAGTTAGGTTAACTAGCAAAAGGATAGCAGATATACACAATGGCAAAGATATTGGGACATCGTCAGTGTATACCAACACTACAAAACATTTCTGTATGAACCCCGCTTTATGTTTTGGGCATTAGCAAGTCAATTATCAATGGGGGTGGTTTTTCATGGTTTGACCCCTTAGTTCCTCTGAAAGAACTTAATGATAAATCATTCAATAACATTCTAGACAATTCTAAGGTGGGTAGCAACCCCATATAAATGCCCATGGTTTTGGATTGAGAGTGAGAGTGTCCACATACTTTTGTCTATATTGTTTAGTTAATTTGAATATTTATACAGAAAAATAGGATCAAAGCCGATCAATTGTTAAAAATGTGCATAGATTAACACACCATGTTTTAACATACTGTATGCACTGCTGATTTCTATTATCATTTTCACAATTAGAATCAGAATCGGTTTTAATCGCCATGAAAGTTTGCACAGACAAGGAATTTACTTTGGCAGGAAGGTGTATACATTCAACATATAGGAATCTTAACTTAAATATGTGGTCTACCTATACTAAAGGTACAAAGTCTCACTAATCCTAAGAATAAAATAAAGAATTTTAAATATAAAATAATATACAATATAAAAATACAAATAGTGTAACAGTCCAAATTTGAATGAAGGTGTGAAGGTGTCATTGTACAGATAGTGGTTAAAGTCTGTGTGAGTCCTTGGCCTTGTTGAAGAGGCCAACAGTGGTTGTGAAGAAACTTTTTGTGGCGTGAGGTTTTGGTCCTGATGGACCGCAGCCTTCTGCCGGAGGGGAGTGGCTAAAAAAGGGTGTGTACTGCCGGGTGGGAGAAGTCAGACAATTTCCTCGCTCG
Organism: Mallotus villosus; assembly: GCA_903064625.1. Taxonomy (NCBI): domain Eukaryota; kingdom Metazoa; phylum Chordata; class Actinopteri; order Osmeriformes; family Salangidae; genus Mallotus; species Mallotus villosus. The sequence goes on along the minus strand of CAEFZP010000474.1, from coordinate 56,598 downwards.
CCTCAGGGTCCTTGAGGTGTGCAGGTCCTCGAAGGTAGGCAGATTGCAGCCAATCGCCTTCTCAGCAGTGCGGATGATACGCTGCTGTCTGCTCTTGTCCTTGGCAGTAGCAGCAGTGTACCAGATGGTGATGGAGGAGGTGAGGATGGAGTCAATGATGGCTGTGTATAAGTGCACCATCATTGTCTTTGGCAGGTTGAATTTATTCAGCTGCTGTAGAAAGTACATCCTCTGTTGTGCTTTATTTGTGAGGGAGGGAATTTGCGAATATTTTTATATTTTGCGAGTGAAAAGGTTGTGAAAGAATATATGCGCTCGCGACTTTGGACACAAATCTGATGCCTTCATTTGTGACAAAAGTTTCCGCAATTTTCCCCTTGTTATTTACACCTGATCGCAGGTCGATGAGTAGGCTACACTAGATCTACTGGCAGCGACTACATTTGCGTGAAATCGCCTATTCGCTTCTCGCAAGTGCAACTAAGTTAAGATGTAGTTTAAACTGATATTGGATTTCCAGCTCTTCATTATTATCAGATTCAATTATTACATTTTTTGCTTCTTCTCCCTCTCAGAAATCCTCATGGTCGAACTGGTTTGATAGAAAGAGGTTTACTAGGAAGATGGGGACCAAATCATGCTGCAGATCCCATTGTTACAAGGTAAATATGTCCTTCACAAGGCTTGAAATTTACTTTTTTTACTTGGTGGCACTGGTGCTCACAATTTTACAAAGTTAGGAGCACCAGCAAAAATGTAGGAGCACCCACGGAATATTAAGGAGCACCACAACTACAATCTTTATGATGTAGATACATTTTGTGAGCTAGTTAGCTCCTTGTCACATGACAACGGAGCGCAGTGATAAGGAGTGACTGACGGCTAATATTAACCAAACAAAAATCTGCAGTGTTTCCCCTTCCATTTTTTGGGAAGGGCGGCACGCCCCCCCCACACAAATCTAACGCCTTAATTTGCTACTAAAGTTTCATCAACTTTCCCCTTGTTATTTACACCTGATCCCCTGTCGATGAGTAGGCTACACTAGATCCACTGGCAGCAACTACCTTTGCGCGAAATCGCTTATTCGCTGCTCGCAAGCGGCTCTGTGTGGTCCTGGGAATAGCATTTACTTCCTTGCATATACTTCCTTGCATATACTGTGCTAGTTATTATGCTAGCTAGCAGCCCCACCCCCACCACAAGACGAAGGTGCCGCGCTTGACGCCCTCTGCTGGTAGTCCATTTGAAACTCAAGGACAGCGGGAGGGTTCATTTAAATGGATGCACTTGGGAAATTGCCACCCCCCTCTTCATGCCGCCCTAGGCGGCTGCCTATGTCTCCTATAGCAAGGACTGGCACTGCTAGCTAGTGTCGTTTTGACTGGCAACATAATGACGTTGGTTGTCCACAAATGCCCCAAACGCATAGAATAGGGTTTGCATCTCTTGCTAAGCTAACCTTTTGGTCCACCACCACCCTAAAAATAATCCTAGGGCAAAGTTGATTGACTGCATTAAAGTTGAAAATGTAAAGATTAAGTTTTGGTTATGAAACCTTGGATAGAACGGTGTAGCCTACTGGTCACTGTATCATTCAGTGTAGTAGGCTAGGCTAATTTGCGAGCGTTTTGTAAAGCAATTAAAACAGGTTAACAGGTAACAATTATTTGCACTCGCACAAATGCTCCCAAATATATTTTGAGGTTGCACAGACTTTTTCAATTTCAAGCCCTGCCTTCATCTCAACACTACCTTTTAAACATTTGAAGTAGAGCATGAATGTTAATTAATTATTTTAAAGAATAACAAATGTATTTCTGTTACTTCAGCTACATGTAGGCCTACATAGACCTCTTAAAGGGGTGATTTATTGGGTTTTGGGGGTATTTGAACTTGACTTGAAATAAAAACGTATAAAAAAATCAATTTTGTCTACAACACTGTTTTCAACAGATTGACTAGATATCATTTGAAATTATTGTTAGTTTCCACTTCTGTTGTCGAAGCAAACAGGATTGCCTTAGGTGGGTAACGTTAGCACTACTGTTTGGCAAACAAACTATCGTGATTCAACTCGGCTTCAGTTAGCTCTAGACTAGCTATCTTAAGGGATGGGCGAACGATGCCTTGTGAAGCTTTGGTGGTTTCTTCTGGATTGTGCCGGGGCAAAGAGCCGAACTATTGGCGCATTGAAAATGAGCAGCGTCATAGCAGCCAGTTAAACTGGCTGAATGAGGCGTAGTGGTTGTCTCCGACGGTAGACTACCCTACGTTATTTAATATTTTAATTAAGGCTACATGTGTTCATTTTGATTTGATATTAGTGCTCACACATTAAAGTGTTGTGATACATCTGTAGGCCGTTAGAATTGTGTCATTTTCACAGTAAAAGTTAAAGATCACAGTCCGAAGTGCCCTGCACTGGGGTGCGATCTCCTGTATCCAGACTCGCAACATCGCTTTCATCCATCGCTTTAACCAGCTACACCACCGAAAAAGCTGTTACTTGTCAACGCTAGTGGACCGTCTTTATACAATATGGTCTTTATATCAATGAAACTAGATTACACTGATTCTTTCTTATTCTTAACATTTGTGATATGTAGGCCTATTGTGAAATGGAGGGACTTTATTAATACTAATTATTATTACTGTTGACAATGTTGACGAATCATCAACATTTGTTTTCTGGGCACTGTATAGACCTACCTAGCTATCCTACCTAGACCCACCTACCTATCATGTTACGTTTCATTTCAATAAAATGAATGAACTACAAATAACTAATGTTAGGGAAATCAGTTTGTTTTGTTACGCGTTTCTGGATTTTTTAGATAATTTTTTATATCGGCCGATATCGGAATATCCGATTTTTAAATCACCAAATATTTGTATCGGTATCGGCCTTAAAAATACTTTATCGGTCAGGCTCTAGTTAACATTGACTAGATGGGCATTGCTGATGTTTGTTTATATCGTAGCGTAGAAGATCTCTGTGCAGTTCGATCCTCGACACATTTGCGCGAAACATTTCACCAAGGACGGTTTTGAAAACCTTGGATAATGTAAAGCAGGATTTGCTATGAAGCTGTTGCTGAAAAGAGGTGCGTTCCGACCTTATTTATGTTCATCACAACCGCAAGCAGTGGCGGTCCGTCAATACCTAAAATCTGTAGATTAAAAAAAAACATCTACAAACATTATATACCAAAGAATTAAAATAAAATATGTACTGTGTTAACGCGTTAAATGTGTGTGGGAGACGGTAAGCCCCTGTCAACAACCACTTAAATGTGACCAAATATAATATATTGCCATTCGTTATCACTGAGATAAGCCACTCCTCCCTAGAGGGGCGCCGGCTAAATGGAAGTCAATGGGTGCTCTCATACTTTTCTGAAACATTTCAGCAAGGACAGCTTCTCATTGGCGGATAAAAGTTGAATCCCGAGGCGCAATATTTTGCGCCCTGACCAATGACATTGTTTCTTACTGGACTGTTCGTCGAATCAGAGACCTCTATCATTCCCTCACATCCCATATAAATCTCACGTATCTACGAGAGCAACATAGCTAGCAAAGGAGGAGGGGACGTACACCCGTAGCTTCTCCTCAAGCCTGTATGCTAACCGGAGCTGGTTAGCTGGTTGTTCTACTCAAACTCTTTTCTTCTCATTGTGGGGTGCTATTTTAACCGCGCCGCCCAACTGCGCCAGCCCCTACTGACCGCAAGCTGTAGTATGATTAGCAAATCCTTCTTTAAATTGTCCAAGGTTATCATTCAAAACTGTCTTTGGTGAAATGGTTCGAGCAAATGAATAAATGAGTGTCGAACTTCACAGGGATCTTCTCATAGAAAAACATCAGCCATGCCCGTCGAGTTCCTTGGGAAGATTATGAAAAGTGTCAGCATTCCCAGTACAGCCTGGAACACTGCATTTACAATAGTCAATTTTCAATATACTATAAAAACGTTCAAACGTTCTCCGTTGTTCGCGTGGAAGTACACAGAGCAGCGCGCAGTTAAACGAGTGTCTGAGATCCAGGGCCAGAACACCAGAGGGCGTATGTTGGGGCGTCACAAAGTTGATGCTGTAAATTGTGACGTCACAAGTTGCATTGTTTCAAAAGCTAGCGTTCACGAGTTGCAGTTTCAAAATAGTAGTGAGAAGTGAATTTTTATAAGAAAGAGGTTTCAATGGACTTTGAGGTTCATTGTATGTCTATTTTACACACCAAACTGTAATTTTTCAACTATGACAAGGTAAAATCGGTTTTGCAATAATTCGCCCCTTTATGACTTTGAAAATTGCATATTAAGAGTACATTCCTACCATACTATTGGATGACTCACTAGTTTTTTCCAATAGGTAATTCCCTTAAAATTAAATGCCTAAAACCCATACAGCTCATACAATGTGTGAATTGTAGTGGTGGTGTCCTCTAGGTGGAAGAGGGACCCTGCTGGACAGCAAGTGTCTCATCCTGTTACTAAACTGCCAGTACTACAGTTTGTGTCCATCAAGAGGAAAGACTGTGGAGAGTGGGCCATTCCTGGGGTTAGTGTACTAATAGTAGTACTAGAAGTCTCTATTTTAGCAACATTTCTTGATATTAAATTCTGTTTGCCTGGCCACACCTACTGTATGTGTGTTCGTATGCACGTCTTTGCTTGTGTGTATTCCTAGTCTGGTCTGTTTGTTGGTGCGCATGTGTAGGGCATGGTGGACCCTGGGGAGTTGGTGTCTTCTACCCTACAGCGTGAGTTCTCTGAGGAGGCTCTGAATTCCTTGGCAGTCTCTCCAGCAGAAAGAAAGCGAATCTACCAAAGCATCTCAGAACTTTTTAGCTTGCATGGTTTACAGGTAAGCAAGACTCTGTGACTAACCTTTGTTGAACCAGGGGGCTGTTGCACGAAACCAGGATGAGCGATTAATCCGGGATATTCAAGTTATCCTGGATGACTTTAGCTTTGACTTGGTTGCACGAAAGCAGCTTGAATTAAGCCCAGCCAAGTAACCATGGAGATTTATTCTTTGCAGCTAGCCTGCTCCAGAGCAGGCTAACAGTCAGGCTAAACTTAATTCTGGAGTCTCATGTGTTAAATCAGCGGACGCTCTGATCCGAAATTAACCGATTTAGCAGTTATTTCGTTGTCTTCTGAATGTGTTCTGATTTATTTTTATTAACATGCATTACTTGTCACTATTGCTGTCACGAGTTAGATTTTAAACCCTACTATTGCAGTTGTTTAGATGGTTAGAAATGGTTAAATAAAGTCAGTGATGAGGGCAAAGTATCTGTGTTTCTTCTTGCACCATGGCATTCCCATTTCTAAACGACATGTTGGACGAAGAAGCACTGATACTAAGACGTGCTTTTAGACATGAAAGGGTGTTTCGGGACAAATCTGGCCTGTTAGCTTTTTCGGACGAGTAGGCTACTTGCAGTGACGTGCGGTCAGGGGAGGCAGTGTCATCATATGTAATAAAACGAATAACATAAAATAATAATATGTGTCCACTGATCTGTGATATAAATATAATTATTGGATGATTCCAAGGGGTTTTATAGCCACTATTGCTGAATTTAATTATTTTCCTGTTCAAATACGGGGAAAGAAGCGAATATAGCTGTGCCTCCTCTCGGATTGCGCAATCCCACACAAACTGGGCTGAGCTGCTAATTTTTTTGCACACATTTTTATTATATGTCCTCACATTTCATAGTCTTGGTCATGTATTTTACGTATTTGTAGGCTTTAACATATTAGTCTTGCTGATCGTACATATTATTAATTGTTGCTCAGCGGGTGAAGAATGCTGCACGCATGTGCTGCATCAGTGAATTTGTGATCGATACCTTGGTCTATGTAAGAAATCCGTGAAGCTGCACTTATCCCAACTATGTACACCTGAATTGACATAGCTTTACCTTCTCATCCTGGCTCGGCAAACGTGCAACCGATTAAGCCGCGATGAGCTGATCACACTAAGTCAAGCGGAGCCTTTTCAGTTATCCTGGATATCTTTATTCTACTTTTGTGCAACAGCCCCCAGCAATTTCATCTTTGCTATCTTGCTGTTTGGCTTAATAACAACTATTTTGTTCATTTATCATTGACAAAACCGCTTCTTACTTTTGAAGTTCCAAACTTAAAAAATCCTAACTTTTATTTTCTTGTTCCTGCCATTTAGGTATACAAAGGTTATGTTGATGACCCAAGAAACACTGACAATTCTTGGATGGAGACTGTTGCTGTCAACTTCCATGATGAAACAGGTTGCCAAATTAAATACTCAAAAAATATATATATATATATCACCACAGCCATAGTATTCAACAGATTCATTTTGAATAAATGCTTAAAAATGTCAAATGCAAATACAAACTGATCTGTCAATCTGCACAACTGATACCAAACCAACCAATTCCATAAACTAGCTTTATTAATCATTCAATATAAAAATGGATGAACAACGTGCTGTACTTTTGTGATGTACTTTATTGAAATATACAATGAATCCTAAATGTTAAATATATGAAACCGATTCCTTATACAAACATATTGATGAAGGTAGCTTAATGATGTCACAATCTTCATAGACTGTTCCTACAGTTACTGTAATTGAATCTTGAAGAAAAACTAAAGATAAGATAGCTACATTTATTTGAATTATTTTATATATTTATTATGAATTGTGCACGTGCCTACGAAATGTTTGTTTTTTCAGATATAAATGTCAGTTTGTACCATTATTTTTTGTAGTTATTTTTATTATTATTTATAGGTTTAAGACTGCTAGAAAAGCAGGATCAAGAGTTGCAATGTACCTGTACTATCCTGAAACTGCCCTATTGTTGTCTGAATGAGGCATCCATTCTTTGGCAGTAGACCATTACTCTTAATCTGTCCTTCACATTTGTCACACAATTGTCTTTCAGATGTCAAAATATAATATGGAGCTAAATGTCTTGCACAAATGGTCGTTTTTGTAAATAAATACTTTTTCTGCAATTTTCTAGGTAACAGTGTGAGTGATATTCCACTCCAAGCAGGTGATGATGCAGGCCAAGTTCATTGGATTGAAATTGACTCTGCCCTTCCCCTCTATGCAAGCCACTCCAATTTTCTAGAGCTGGTTACCAAGACAAGACATGCCCACTGGTAACCAAGGAAACACTGAATTGTATGTGTATGGTCAGAGCTGCCCCAAGGCATAAGCGAACTAAGCGTCTGTTTAGGACCCCTGTGGCCAACAGAGGGCCCCCAAGAGCACATGAAATTAGAGGTTAATTTACAAATTATATATATTATGTTTATGGCAATTATACAAATTCACAATATTAAACGCAATATTATGTTGACCGGCTGGCAAGCTAATACTACTGGTTTAATCAATTATCTTGGGGGGTCTGCCTTTGTGTACAGTAAATACATTGTCTGATGGTTTATTTAGCTACTTTTCAGTACAGCACATTAAATACACCACTTAGACTTTGAATACTTAAAGTGCAAATCAACACCTGACCACTCTTGTGGGTTTGCTTCTGTTAAATTAAAAACCATATAAGGGTAAAAACATGCCAGGCAAACATTGGTATGATGTAAGCAACACAACTAATAACATTTCTAATAAGTGCATAAGATTAATAGTGTGTGAATAATCAAGCATGAAGAATAATCAATTGTATTGGCGTCACTGAGGGGCCCTCGAATCAATTCTGCTTAAGGCCCTGTGTATGATGCTACTCTTCACACTACTGATGTTGGCATGTATGTTAGGTTAATTGAATTGATAAGCAACTGTGCTTGTGTGACATGTACAGTAATATTGTGATATTCATTGTCAAATGAACACAAATGGAACACCTCAATAGTTTAAACGCATGCTTCAAAACCTGTCTTAAGTCTATCCTTGAAGTATGTAGGATTTATGCATGAATTCATACTTACTTCTCCAGCTTCTTCCTAAGTACTTCTACATTAAGTGCACTTTAGGTACCACAAAAACAGACAAGGTAGAGTGAGAAGGGTGGCTTGATCGTTAAAATTCCATGACCCGACATCCTCAGTTTTGAGTATATTGATAATGTAATTATTTCTCAGAACAGTTTTAAACAAGATTTGCCTGAATTTGTCTGAAAAGATGACAGCAATGATGGAGAAAGTAGTACACACATTGAAGTATCATTTGTTTTTGTATTTACTCTATTATTTGTATAAATATGTATTGTTAATAATAATTGTATATGGTTTGATGGAAAAGGTTAGAAGATATGTAATTTTCTACAGTTTGTTGAGAATCTGTCAGAGAATGTCTGTATTTCTTTTTTTGGTCAGTACTAGGACTGTATGTTGGAATACAATAACAACATGAATGAAGCTTTGTGTGGCCTCGTTGGTATTAGGTGATTGCAGCACTATTAAGGGGAACATTCATTCAAAAATAATCAAATGTATAGTCAAGTTTACAGTAGGCTATTATTCGTCGTCAACTGTCCATTAACTTCCTCCAATGCACCACGCTTGGGGGCGTGTCAGACAAGTGAATGCAAAGTGTCTGGCCAACCCTGCAGTGAAAATACAACTCTTACACACATGATGCAAGAAATCCAATACGCTGGTTAGATGTAACATGATCTTGTCGTCTAAACAATAGTTCTGGCTTTTTTATAGCATTTCCCTCAGAGGGAAAGATTTAAGTTATGACCATAGTCATAACTTCAATTTATAGCCTAGAGCTAGCTAGCTGCGTGCTGATAGGTTGGTTTACAACGAGCGAAGCTGCAGAGCAAAGACGCAACATAGCCAAACATGCATCGAGAATTGTAGATTTACATGACAACACTTGTTATTTATTTTAATGAAACACGGTCAGGAAAAGCCCCATTGCCAATAAACAAAATGATCACACATTCTACCTATGCTAGATAAAGGATACGTTAGCATAGCTAATGGCCGTGTTTCCCAGATTTGTTAAGAAGCTCTTAACGCTAAGAGCTTCTTAACCGACCTGGGAAACCCGGCCAATAACTGTTAGCGACAAAATCATACTTACAGCTTGCGGTTGCGATGAGCATACGGTCGGATGTGTTTGTACATTTTGGGGCATGACAAAGGTACAGATCAGAGCCAAATAAGGTGGAGCCACAGAGTTGACGTCAACTCGTGGCTTTTTGGAAACCGCCCGTTATACAACGGCAGTTTAACATTTTGAGATTTGCATAGGAAAGATGTGTCAATGGACTTTGAGGTTCACTGTAGGCCTATGTCCATTTTACCCACCGAACTGTCGTTATTCAATGACGAAGTAAACTAGGTTTTGCATTTAATGACCCCTTTAAAGAGCAGGCTCGCTGTGGTTTCCGCATATAAGTCTATGGTTTATCTCCGATATGCAGCACTACTAAATCGCACACATGCACGCACACACACGCCCTCTACTAAAATAAAGTGAAGCATTTTCTTTTAACCGTCGGGCTGTCTTACACCCCCCACAACGCGAAGGTTGAAAAAATATGCTTTTTATTTGTTTTTGTATTGGGTAAAGTTGTCCCAGCACAATGATGGGCCATTGTGACCCGAAGGCAGCACAAGGGTTAAATACACAGTGGAAAATCCTATGAGCCTAAGATAAACCAAGCACTTTATACAGACACAAATACATTTCTAAGGAATGTTAATAGAATGCTCTCCGAGCCCGGTTAGTAGATCTTACATTCTTAATCGTCATCTTAAACATCTTACATTATTCTATACTCTTTGACTGTAACTCAGTCCAAAATGGCGGCATCGCTAGTGGCGGTTGTCAAAAACACTCCAGAGCCTTCGCCTCTTGTCTTCTATACTCTTTGATTATACGACGTTTGGAACTAATAGGCAATACACACTATACATCTAATATACTGTATATCAACTATAGGTCGGACCATGACATGCATTCTTCGATTACAATGGAACCCTATGATATGGGAGTGTCGCGCCTCGCGACTCTTTTCTATCGCTCTGGGTGGGATCATACAGTCTATGGGTGGGATCGGCACCCTTCTTGAAACTATATTACCCAGAAATCTACGCCTTGCCGGTTAGTAGATGACGTGGCCGACGCTCTTGTTGAACAGACCGGGTTTATTCAAACTTTGACGGGGACTAAAGGATCTTGAACAGTTCATCGTTCAGAGCATTTTTGGTAAACTGATAGCAACAGCAAATAATAAGAATAAGTTAATATTGTCTTAGGTAGCAATTCGCAATGTCAGGGAAAATCAAAAGCCGAAGTGCAGCAAATGCCGACTCGGTATCAGGCAGTGTGTCCTGTGATGAGCGCATTTTGCGAGATTGTCATCAGCTGTATGTCGATGCTGATAGTGGTAAGTTGAAAGTCTTCATAACTATGGAGCTATGTATAATGTTAAGACTAAGGACTTAGCCAAGATATTATGATAAACACCTCCTCTATGTTTAGCCTATATTGCTAGTATGCTAGCTAGCTGGTCACTAGGGGTTAGCTTAATTTACACTGGCAAGTTTATTGGCATCGATAACCTACCGGGTAAGTCACTGATTTTTGCTGGCTAGCAAAATACAAAGAAGGTCGTTAGTGCTAGGCTTTCCCTGGGCTTGGGTTCAGGGTTTGGATCCCTGTACACGGCTGTAGATCTACCATTACTAGGCTCCTTCAGTTAATCTACGCATGAATGGGCTAGCCGGTTTAGAACAGTGGCTGACTAGTACGGTGCGTGTCCACTGCAGCGACGCGAATAGCTTGCCATCGCTTGCCTTCCCACAGTGCACCACGCTCGGGGCCGTGTCAGACAAGTGAATGCAGAGTTGTAGTTCTCTAAAGTCACTGTTGTTGCTCTAGTTCAGGCCAGGGGTGTCAAACTCATTTTAGTTAAGGGGCCACATACTGCCCACTTTGATCTCAAGTGGGCCAGACCAGTAAAATCATAGCATATAACACATACACAACGACAATATTTATTGATGTTTAAATCATTGGTGAAGGTTTTAGATGATAAACCCTATTTTAGGGTATTTCTACAGTAAACTAGAAACATAAAGACCAAAAATTCAGACATCAGCCCACTGTTAATCTGCCTGGGCTCTCCTCTGCTGATTCCCTTACTTTGTCACGGGTTTGACGTCAAGCGCGTCGCAAAGCGCGCAGTAAGCACTGCTGCCTGTGGCAATGAGCGCTTCTGCCGCCGGAGCAGACATCGCATTTACGCTGTTTTTGAAGCAATTACTGGATCGATTAAAAAAATTACAAAACGTTTGTACTCATAAACCTCCATATTGTTAATATACATTTGGATTCAGAATAGCAGTTACTTTTATAGAAATGAAATGTATGTATTTCTGTAATTTTCAAACTTTGCCAAGACATCCGACGGGCCGAGCTGGACGCCCTCGACCCGGCCCGCGGGTCGTATGTTTGACACCCCTGCGTTCGTGTAGCACTAACGCAGGGGCGTAGCTATAGGTAGTGCAGCAGGTGCGGCTGCACCGGGGCCCGTGGGGTGCAGGGGCCCGTAGCCGGGGCCAAAGATGTGCACGCGTCACTCGACGCGGGCCCCCCACTTTCAAGTACCATAGCTCGACGGGCCCACCTTCGGTGCAACGCTGCACTCTCTCCCCGAATATGCTTATGTTCGACTACGCGATGATATTAACTTACCCCCAGTGTCAAATGTTATTTATAAACCTAAAAAGACAAACTTATCTCAGTCATGGTTGTTATTACTTTTTGGGGAAAAGTAGCAATTTATACCAAAATCATATGCATATCCTATATTATAGAAACTATCAAAAAACTATTCAATGAAATGAATACGTTCTTATTTTCTTTGGTATTTCTGTGATTAGCAATGATGACTGCTGGGTAATATGTATGTTGTTGTCCAATGTCAAGTCTCTATTTGATCATGTGACGATAAAATACGCTATAGTTACACCAATTTGAAGGTCACGACAACGCAGTTCATTGAGCACAGCACAACTGAACGTGTAGCAATGCCTTTTAAGCATAAGAGTGGAAGCAGGAAAAGGCAAGAGAAAAAAGAACAAGATGAGAAGGCGGCAAAGCTACCGAAATTAGATTCTTTTTTACCTAGACCATCTAGTCGCCAGCCCACGAAGTCCGCCACGGACGACCCCGCCACGGACGTCCCCCCTGCTAGCAGCAGTGCAGCATGTCAGCTGGGATCAGTATCTCTGGCCTCAGACAGGTAACCTACGGCTATTGTGATAGATATACATTTCAAGCCAAGCTATAGCCTACATACATTATGGTCGGGCAGGATAACTAGGATACAAGTTGGGTAAATAGTGGTCACTACGAGGTGGATAGCAAAGTATCAGTTAAGCTAGCCAATGGCCTAGCAGGGTGCTAGGGAGGCTATTCCTAGGAGGGGGAGGGGAGCCAAATGCAACGAAGTGTTTTCCCATTTATTCCAATGTAAAACAAATCCATATTCTTGGTTGCAGGCCTAACCTTTAATTAAAACAACAAAAACAATAAACTTTATTGTTAATAAATGACTTACAACTACATTATGTGAGATGTCTGTCATCGTTAAGATCAGGGTTATCGTAAACACTAGTGGCTGTGCTCTGTATTATTATACGGTTTTTATGCGTTAAGAAATGTTCCCGCTGAGAGTCAAACAAGACTTAGTTCATCGTTTCTGAAATATGTATGGTTGATTAATAAATAAATACATTTGTATTTATTTTTGCGTTCACTAGGGGTGTGGCGTCATAATATCTTGCACCTGGGCCCGTCGTTACTACGTTACGCCACTGCACTAACGTCATGGCAAAGTGTGCATATTTGGGTTTACGTACTCGCGATATCGATCAAAATATAACTTTTACACACCTTAAAGGTCACATATAAACTTTACTTTAGGAGGTTATTTAACTTTAATATGAGTTCCACTAGCCTGCCTTTGGTCCCCCAATGACTAGAAATTTCGATAGGTATAAACCAAGCCCTGGGTATTCTTCTCCGCCTTTGAGAAAATGAAAGCTCAGATGCTCGGTTTTGAAAATTCCCCAATGTTAGGTAACAACGCCAACGGGGAAGGTTACGTCCCCTCTCTCTGCTTTACCCAACCAGATAATCTGGCCCGCCCATAAAAAACTGAGCTATGACCGTGCGTTTTTATGCTGGAGACATCATGGCTTGCAAACTAACACGTGTCCACGGCACAAATTCGATGCGTTAAATCGCTAGGCCTAAAGTCGCATGGGGGGCGTCGTCAGAAAAATCTAGTTTGGCTGTAGCTTTTTAGCGCTCACGGTTATGTTGGAAGCATCCACAGTTTTGTGCTGTAAATAAAGTCATCATTAAATACATAATTAAATAATCAAAACTCCGCGTAGTGACTGAGATCGCTAATATTGTGGGTCATTCGTCCCAAAATGTGCTCATGTGCAAAGTAAACAACAATCAATTCAACGTTATAGGTAACTTATTAGCACCCACTCCAATATTAGCGATCTCAGTCACTACGCGGAGTTTTGAGTATTTAATTATGTATTTAATTATGACTTTATTGACAGCACAAAACTGTGGGTGCTTCCAACATAGCCGCAAGCGCTAAAAAGCTAAATTCTGGATCAGTAATCACTCTCCTTGGTTCAACTACAAACCTTGGATAAGTACTAATGCTATATCTAGATGTTGTCAGTCTGCACATGCAGCTGTATATGAGTCTGCGCAGCACTGCAGGGCAGGTGGGCACATCCGCCTTTACAAACATTTGGCTTGCACTGCTCCATCGCGGTACCCTTAGCAGCATCCGCAAGCCATCATTATAGGCAACATTCAGTCTGTGCATACTACACTTTTTGTAGTGCCTCCACAGGTGGGCAGTATACCCGTGCTTTGAAAAGTTTGGTCTTAACTGGTGGTGAGCATGCACCAAACTTTCGGATCAGCATATTAGCTTGTCCATAGAGTATTCGACACTGTCTATTAACGTCTCTGTCATCAGACAGGTCAGCACAGATGTAATGTCCCAGATATTTACATTCATCAATGACATTCAGTTTGTTTCCAGACAAGAATAAGTCGGGAGAAGAGAGTTTAGAGTCCCCCCTGCTCCGGACAATCATGATGTTACTTTTCTTTGCATTGTATTGGATATGAAAATCTGATCCGTATTGGGAGCACACCTGTAACATCTCTTGTAGACCAGCAGTATATGGATGGAGAATTACTAAATCATCAGCATACATTAGATGACTGATGATACTGTTGCCAATCCTACAACCCGTTCTACAATCATTAAAAAGCATTGACAAATCGTCCATATAAACATTAAACAAAAATTTAGACAATATACTGCCCTGCCTCACTCCATTAGAGACGTGAAATGGGACAGGTATAGAATATCCCCATTTCACACACATACTGTGTTTAGCATACCAGAAAGCCAGGATTCTTATCAGACATTTAGGAACACCCCTCTTACATAATTTATTAAATAACTTTTCATGGTTGACATAATCAAACGCTTTTGCATCAATAAACTTGCAAAACAAAGGTAAATTTGACCACGATCTCATCTACGGAATAGCCCCCCCCGTCTCACAGATCATCAAACCTCAGTTTCACTGGCACTCCAGCCGTAAAGAGTTAGCATCCGACCCGTCACCGCCAACCCAAACCTCGCCTCGTCAGGCACAAGAACGGGCGTTACGTTAGAAAATTAAGCCATGTGCATTTCTCGACCGAACGTGCCACTAAATCCAGACAAACGGCAGGCCCTCAAGCGAAATAATGAGACTAACAGTAACACTATCTGTAATAGCAGGGCCACTTATATATATAACAGCTTCCCGACAGCTAGCTAGCCAGCAACCGTAGCAGGCTATCCAAAGTTACCTAGAAGCACGAGGGTGTCCACGAAAACAAACCCGCCTTCCACAATACCCACGTATTCTCTGGCAAACGACTACTGTCACCCTTGTCACACTTATTACCTCCTCGAAGCAACGCAGACCCCAGTTTGCTGACATACAGGACTTCTCAATAGCGTACGAGACCGTTAGCTAATAGCCAGTTAGCTCACAGGTACAAACAGGTACCGGAAACAACGGAACAGGCTTACTGACTGATTCGGCTTCCCAACCACCTATCACGCACGTCCTAACGAAGAATGAATCATCCACCACAGCTGCCATAACCACCCCAACCCCAGCAAGTGTTGGTCAGAAAGGAGAGGATCCCCAATAAAGCTCAACCCTAGACTTCAGGGGCGTTGTGGCGGGTACTTACGCACCTATAGCCCGCTGGAGTGGAACAGGCAACCAGCAAGCTGACGACCCGCCAACCCCGCGGAAGTGCCCCCGAGACAACCGCTCCAACCACAGTAACCCCCAAAAATAACAAACAAAAATAACAAACAACCGGCGCGCCCCGAAAGTACCACGCCGCTAAACCTAACAGGGAACAGCTCAACCTCTCCTTGCCGACCGAAACACAACCGGAGCGACGTCCCCGCAGCAGCACCAAAAAACTCGGCAGGCCACACCAAAAACACAGCCAAAAACCCGAATCTCCACGCATGTGCTCCCTAAAACAAAACAAAAACCCCGAAGGCCTTAGGACGAGCCCCCATGTCACGAACCCGGCTCAGGGGTTGAGACAAATAATGGGGAACACATGCGCGAGAACTAAGAATATGAGTTTTAATTAAATGATAATTCCGTAACAGAACAGAAAGTGGGGTGTGGAAGTCAGTAGTCAGTAGTGTACGTGTGGGGGTGTGTCTGATGTAGGTGAGCAGTGTTGAAAAGTGTATTAACAAAACATCGCAAAAACTGCCACAACTCAAAACGAAAACGTGCTGCGGACAAACGAAGGGACTCCTCTCTCTCTCGACGTCCTTTTGAGCCACCGGGGCCAGGTGCAGCCAATTAACGGCCCAGGAGGTCGTCACAACTGGCATTTTTTAAATGCTCAGCAGATATTCTGTCTGCACCATATAACTTGTTGTCATCTAGCACCTTCACAATATCATAGACCTCTTGTGGAGATACAATCCAGGGCTCAACATGAAAACAAATTGCGTGGGTTTGAAACTTACTGGCCCCAAGACAATTTTTACTGGCCCCCCTCCAAAAGTTTTAATTTATTTATCATTGTTACAACAAAACCAAAGACTTACAAGTTATGTTACTCTGTTAACATGTTTAACCATTTATTAAACTCATCCTGGATATAAAAAGAACAAAATGAAATCACGGTTCTAGAAAATCTGTTTCATATTCGAGATTCAACAGACATTCATATTCGTATCTTTAGGGACCGGGGTAAAAGAGTAGACTGTCGGAATGTTTCCTCAATATGTTTGTCAAAAATTAACATTGTTGCACATTCCTCTGATACTAGCAGACCAAGTTGTCCAAGCTTTGGTTTGGTGATAAAATGGATTATCGATTGACTAATAGCCAATAAATCAATAAAACACCAATGTTTCAGTATTTCATCAATATCTTGGTCAAATATGACCCCAGAAACTTCAAACTGGTTTCACATTCCTCTAATACTAGCAGACCAAGTTGTCCAAGCTTTGGTTTGGTGATAAAGTTGATTATTGATTATTGATTACTCCTTTAAAAAGTAATTTAGTTACTTTACAGATTACTTGATTTTAAAAGTAACTAAGTTAGATTACAAGTTACTTTATTAGTTACATTCAGAAGCTGCCGACAACACCCCTTCCGCCTCAACATAAAAATAACAACTGGTTTTGCCAACACTCACTTTATTAGAAGGGCATTTTGAACAGTAATGTACACAACAACAATGTACAATGTATCTCCTGACATTTTAAATTGAACTTAAAAATATTTCCTGAAAAAATAGGCTATATGCTTTTATAATTGTTTTCATAATGACAGTCTTTCTTGACCTGGCATATTAACACTAATGGCGAAATGTACTATAATGATCTACATTGTTTATAAAAAAACTATTACATTATTTTCAAAAATAATTATAAACATTGTAGGCTACCTGTTGTTCACAGCATTAGAGAAGCAAGGAGTGGTTTACAGAACAATAGAAATAGGTTCTTCTCTCTATAATTGCCTTCGGTCTCGCACACGCAGGCTGTACAACAGCTTCTTTCCAAGGGCCATCAGGATTTTGAATGGACATTGATATGGACATTGACTCACTTCATATTAGACACTTCATACACTGTCACTTTCAGCTACTGGTCAATTTACACTGTCACTTTCAGCTACTGGTTGCACAATCAGTATTGTTACACTATTGTACTTCACTGTACTTCACTTAAGTTAGAATAGGTTTATAGGTTTCATGTTTTATAGCGATTCATGTTGTTTAATTGTAACACAATGTGTGCTTCATGTTTTGGCTACCCGCAATGATTTGGGGCTATCTTGTTGTTATTATCAGTGACCTATGCACTTTGTAAAGCTCTCTCTTGGAAGTTGCTTTAGATAAAAGTGTCTGCTAAATGAATACATGTAAATGTAAATAGGTTAGTATAATAATAATAATATAATAATAAGACTTTATTTATATAGCACATTTCATACAAGAATTGCAGCTCAATGTGCTTTACATAAAAACAATAAAAACAGTAAACAATAATATAGGTTATTATGTGTATTAAGAATTTAGTGTATTGTATTTATTATGTATATATTACCTGTATATTTTAGAGTTTACTTATTTAATTTAGCTTAGCATAGAGAGTTAAACGTCTCTATATTAATTGTTCATTGATTCATTGGCTATGGGTCAATCACTAATCAACTTTATCACCAAACCAAAGCTTGGACAACTTGGTCTGCTAGTATTAGAATAATGTGAAACCAGTTTGAAGTTTCTGAGGTCATGTTTGACAAAGATATTGATGAAATACTGAAACATTGGTGTTATTATTGATTTATTGGCTATGGGTTAATCAATAATCAACTTTATCACCAAACCAAAGCTTGGAAATCGTGGTTTGCTAGTATTAGAAGAATGTGAAACCAGTTTGAAGTTTCTGGGGTCATTTTGGACAAAGATATTGATGAAATACTGAAATATTGGTGTTATTATTGGTTACTAACGATTAACCAATCGATTAGTCAATCGATAATCAATGTTATCACCGAACCAAAACTTGGTCACATAGTATTAGAGGAATGTGAAACAAGTTTAAAGTTTCTATGTTCGTTTTTGACAAACATATTGAGGAAACATTCCGACTGTCTAGTCTTTTACCCCGGTCCCTAAATATACGAATATGAATGTCTGTTGAATCTCGAATATGAAACTGATTTCACCTCGGTCATTTCTATTGATAAAAAGAAAAAGGTAATAGTCAGCAAAACAATTAACTTTTAACCTCAAACATGACGTGCTCTCTTCCCTGCTGACAGCCATCTCTGCACAACTCTGTCTAGCTGAAACTGAAACCTCCCTCAATGCTAATATATAGAAGCTTCCATAGCATTTCATCAGTATGATACGAAGTAGAGTCACTGTGTCCAATTCCGACCGCCGAAAGCTACTATTGTCCAAACCCGACCAGGCAGTATCCGGTCTTTTTTCCAGAATTTTCTTCCGCGATCACCAGCAAAGTGTACGTAGTATTATTTTATGCATATCAAACAATCTACGTGTCAAATTTCATGAACATACATGGACGTTTACATGTCTAAATACTATAGGAAAGTTACTTTGATGAGAGAAAGCCGAAAGACCACTCGGGCGATGCATGGGCGACGATCTGTACTCTGAAAAATGTTTCAGTATTGTCATCGTACTGCTACTATGGGTTAACATATTAGTTTATTTCAACGCTAGCATAGCACTACTTTGTCTAGCCAATGGAAATACACCATAATTTCTGACGATCTGTAGTCGAGGGGAGGAAGGGAGGGGGGCAGATAAACACATGGTAGGCTATCACACCATGTGTGTGGGTTAACGAGGAGCTGGATAACGAGGATCATTGTAAATCTTAGCCTATGTTTCCAGATTAATGTTGTATTTTCGTTTAGTCTGTTTAGTATTTAAATAAATGTTCACATTTTAAAAGATTTGCACAAGTTGTCTTTTGCTAACCGTCCTGTTATCTTTGACCCCATTCAATGTTTAACGTCTCTAAATATATGATTGACTTTTGCTTCATATTTCATGACTTCCTAATAAGATATCTTATTTTGAAGGACATAACTACGTTCCCGGATATGTTTACAGCATTGATGGTCAGTTTAGTGACCCTGGATCAAGTTAATATCCCTGGAAAAACAGCAGCGACGAGTGTTGACTACGAAGATTTAAGTGTGGTCGGGTTTGGACGAGGGTAGCGCACGGCTAACTTACCGGCGCCAGCGTCCTTTTGCCGGCTCTAGTAAAGGCAAAGCTAACTCTAAAATTAAAACAATATTTAGCTCGAAAGGTAATTAAGTTACCATACCAATTAAGTTAAGGCATAACTTGACATAATTAAATCAGCTGAAAACGTGATACGATCATTTTAATAAATATTTGAAGTGGCATTCTAGCTAAAACCCGGTCGGGATTGGACACAGTGACGTTACCCAAGTCAACACCGTTCTTCTGCTGAAGTGCAATAACTCTGGGGAACGAGGCGAATATGGAAGGCCAACTGTGCCAAAACGTCTAAATTTGCGTGCGTGTACAGACGTCAAAAACGGCCGTGTACAGACGTTCATTTTTTACGTCTGTACACGTTCATTTTTGACCTATCATTTAGTATTTGGGACAGTCCATTTGTGTGGGGGAGAGCCACTTGTGCGGTTGATCCGGTATCACACTCCAGTCCAGTAGGTGGCGGTGATTCACCTATAGGGGCTACCTTGTTTGCTAACCGGCATTAAAATAACCAAAGAAGAAGACTGAAGTTGTGTGTGATTTCGAATTCTGGTGAAGGCAGATCTCAGAAAATGTCGACCACAAACTTTCTAAACAATTGTGCCCTGACTTTTACAGAATGTACTCGACTTTTATCTTCAGATATGTTATATAGTATACAAACATATTTTTTTCAGTAGCTTACAAAATAGCCTACAGTTGTTGATAATGTCATTGCCAATTTATATCAGCCTATTTATTAACCTTAATTCAATCAAGATCGGTTGAGTGTGGACAGGTTTTCTGTCTTGCAATGATCGTTATCTGGTTTCCCCTCAGAAACGAATGAAGTGGTAGCACCCAATTTTAAACGTGTACAGACGTCAACAAACGGCCGTGTACAGACGTCAAAACGTGTACAGACGTAAAAAATGAACGTGTACAGACGTCAAAAATGAATGTCTGTACACAGCCGTTTTTTACGTCTGTACACGCACGCAAATTTAGACGTTTTGGCACAGTTGGCCTTCCATAGGCGAACGGCTGGTCCGTCTTAATTACGTGATATGACGTTTTTCTATGCCGTTGTCGTGCAATAACACGATGGGCATCTTCATTTAAATTCCTGACCAGCATGGTCAACGGCCTGGAAGATGGATTGTCAACCATCAGCTTAGCTGTCACGCACAACAGGTGCTGTCTGCTAGCATTGGCTGGTCAGGTATTGTTTTCGAAAATAGTCGGTGCCTGTGCAAAAAGATCCACCTTTGTCTGCTTTAGACGGGAACATACGACAGACGACACAGTGCATCTTAGTTCCATTAAAACAGTTACTTTCGTTTGAGCTCGTATCTCTACTTTGCTGCCATCTTCACTTTCTTGTCTCGTGCTAGTTGTTAAAAAAAATGTATCGAGATTATAGAATTACAATTTGACCCTAAATCCACTCAAAATGTATCTCCATCCTATCTTACACATTCCTGTCTACCTTTAAATATAGCCTATATTCACCAATGTGAGAGAGAAATAAAAACGTTTTTAAATAACTAAAGCACAGCAGCCTATTTGTGGGGCGTCCTGCGGAAACCCGTCGGATGTCTATGGAGGACTAAAAGTGCCACAATGAATTAAATAAATACACCATTAAATAAATAAATACACCATTCAATAATTACTTAAATGTGTCATGAATTAATTAAAATAAGGATTAACCAGAATTCACTGTTTCAAGTCTGGTATTTAATGGTGTATTTATTTAATTCATTGTGGCCTTTTTTAGTCCTCCATAGATGTCACGGTCCCATATTGATGGCTATAAGCCATAAAAGATCGGAAATAGTTTTTGGTCAAAATTGAGATTTTTTAATGTTTTCTATAGTTAACACCCTAAACTTCATTGTAATGTACAAAAAGTATATAATTACTTATGAAAAACACTTAATTTCAACGGTTTTTGGACATGTCAGCTAGCAACATTTCCAAGCCATGTCAAATCAAATGCTCATTTACTTGTTCTTTTGAGTGCTGCCTCAGCCCAAACAACTGATCAATGAAGTCAGGCTGTTAAACTTAAAGGGGTTATTGACTGGGTTTTTTGAGTATTTTACACTGTTCCTTAAGGTCTCCGAATAGGGTATGTAACATTGGTTTGGCTGAAAATGGCCCGGGTGCTGTTCTATGCCCTCTTTTACATCCAGCATTTTTTATTCATTTTATTCTTATATCATTGGTATTTAGATGAGCTGTGCGCTGATTGGTTGGTTTACAACGAGCGAAGCTGCGGAGCAAAGACGGCCAACAGCACTCACTGAAACAAGAAGGTGGCGACTTGAAATAAAAACGTACAAATAAATCTATTGAGAAAAATAAATTACTGAGAAGAAACTTGCTGAGAAGGTATTAATGTAGCCTATACTGACATTTACATTCACACCGTGATTACGAACAAAAGCATTTCCTTTCCATATTCGCCACAAAATTAGAATGAAACGGAATGGAATCTTTAGGTGCGTTCGACATGACCTGTCTTCATGCAGCGCTGCAGGCGGCTGACTTGAAACAGTGAATTCTGGTTAGACTTTTTGTCCGACTTGAGACGGCGCCGAGGCTAGGTCACTGTGACGTAGCCATCAAGGTACCGTGAGATCGATTCGAGAACTGCCGGCTGTCTAGCCGAGCACATTTTCTCAAGAGCAACTGCGTGGGTTCAAATGACGACACAGCTATTTCATGATTGGCCAGACTCACACACAACATATTTGACGTTTTGTAATTATTCTGACACCTTCAGTTTCGGACCAAATCCGGACCAAACTATTTGATTAAATAAAACATTTGTTGAAGAAAGGGTTTTTGGCCACCTCTTCTACTAACGGAAAGAATAAGTTTAATTATAAATAAAGTAACATAAGCAAACAGCGCTTGATCGTCATGACTGACATCAATGCAGCAAACCACGAGAAGCTGGAATGTCCGACTTCACAGAGCTGTTTTTAACTCCTCCCCAACTGCAAGCGCAGTGTTTCCCCTACCATTATATTGGGGTGGCCCCCCCAACGGCCCCTCCCGCCCCCCCTGGAAGGTCAAGTTCGTTTTGTAAAAAAATAAAAAAATATTTTTTTTAATTCTTAAATAATTCTTCTTATATAGTGCCAGATTACCCAAAAATTAATTTAAGTTTACCTTTCCTATAAAACAGGTCTATAGCTTGCTCTTTTATTAAGCAAACTAAACGGCCTTATGTTATTTATCTTATTTACACAACGGCATGTCATTCGTCCCCGTCCCTTCGCCCGCAGCCGGGACGGGGGGGGGGCGGCGAGTTTGTAGTTTCCAAATATGTATAATACACAGAAAGACAAATGTTCACGATGTGAAGGGTTTTCGCAGGCCGCCACACATTGTTCAAAACCAAAGACAGCGCTAGCCTTCTGATAGTACAGCACCAAGGATAGCATCGCCACTATGACAACACACAATCAATGGAGGAAAGGAAAACAGTTAATCTTGCCAATAATAGGCTAAGCAAGTATATTTATTGTTGGTTGCTGGTGGAGACGTGCTGCTGCTACCTGCGGCTGCGGTAGTGCTTCGTCTGTGGAGATGTTGATAATAGCTTCCTCTCTGGCTGGTCCAAATAAGTGTGTAATCTTCGGGTATTTTGCTGGAGCTTGTTCAGACAACAATTTATTGCTGCGCTTTTGAGCACCGCTTTCATATTTTATTTTACTCATGTCTCTACCGTCATCGAGCAGAACGTAATGATTAGCATTTTTGAAATGTGCACGTTCAATAGGCGTAATGGCGCAAAAGGTCGCCAGATTCAGGGTTTTGAGACTTTTTAGCCCATGGAAGTGGATGAATATCTGTTACGTTGACTACATTACGGAATTCCTTTACCTGGCAGTTGAAACTTGGGGCTCTCAATGAGCGCCCTCTAAGTGTTTTTCTTGTTTTTTATATATATATATATATATATTTTATATAGGCCTAGTCTGTTTTTTGCTATGCAGGGCGGGGCCCTTAGGGCGTGGGCCCCCCCCGCCTCG
Source organism: Mallotus villosus (assembly GCA_903064625.1). Taxonomy (NCBI): domain Eukaryota; kingdom Metazoa; phylum Chordata; class Actinopteri; order Osmeriformes; family Salangidae; genus Mallotus; species Mallotus villosus. The sequence continues at coordinate 33,185 of CAEFZP010000474.1, read as the reverse complement.
CGGGGGCTGCGGGGCTTCCCAGCCGCCACTGGAAGGATGTTAACTTTTACAATGCAATTTTGTGCTCGTTCAACTGTCCAACAGTTGAATGCTCGTTCAACTGTCCCGACGTTACTTTTTACTGGCCCCAGACTGTCGTTTTTGTCGAGCCCTGCAGTCACATCTTCACTGTTTCCAACATCACCAGCTACAAATGAATTGCTTTTGACACAGTTAAACATTTCACAATAGTATTTTTGCCACAGCTGGGCGATCTACTCTGCTCCACTTGTGCCGTCAATGTTAGTTAGTACGGGGCATTTTAGAATTGTTTATTTTTTTTATTTCTTTCCAGAAATCAATAGGATTATTACTTTGTAGATTTTTTGCCAGTGTATCCGACCTAAAAGTGTTCTAATTTCTCTTTATGTAGCGCAGGGCATATTTAAAGGTCAAGTTAGCCCTCTTCATGTAGGCCTACTCAAATGTAGGGCCATACTTTGGCCTGCCTGATTCAGCCCAGACTTTAAAGGCCCTTCTGGCCTCAGCATGAATCTCTTCAACATACTCATTACAGCCTGGTTTTGCTTTAAATGTTTTGGTCTTATACAGATGCTGACTTGACATGAGCAAGCAGTCCACAATATTATAATACAAAATGTTGCCTGAATGCCTGAATTTGTGACTAAAAGCTCCTTACATCCATGAGCCTGAATAGCTGGCATTGAATAGCAACGAACTAACAATCATTTGTTTTTGCTCTAGCGCGATCGAATCCCACTTCATGCCAGCTTGCCACTGTTTTATTTTCTTAGCCTACAGCAGCAAATATGAAATATGAGACTTGTCAATAATGTTGAATGTTGTGTGAATTTGTGACGATTCTGGTGATAGAGGTAGATAGGTGTCCCTTTCTGCCTTCGATTTTGTGCAGCTGCGTTGGTCTGAAGATAACCACGCCTCTCTCGTTTGCATGTGAGATCGGAAATAAATGCGGAGTGGTAATAAATGTGGAGTGGAAATAAATGTGGTGTGGTAATATATGTGGTAATAAATGTATGTAAAATGTGTGTAAAAGTCTCAAAAATTAAATAAATGTGGTATTAGGAAATAAAAGTCCCATTAAATAAATAAATGTTGTCTTTACAAAAGCGTAATTTAGAAATAAATATATTTATTATTTCTATATTTATTGCCATCTTTTTTAATTTTAGGCTTTATTTCATAGCCATATTTATGTATTTATATATTTATTTACAGATCTATTTATTTCTTTAATTTGGACTAAATCGGCATTCCATAGCTACATATGTTTTTAAGGGTGTATTTAAATATGAATATGTTTGTCATAGTTGGTATAGAGGCAATATAAGATGTATCAATATCGGAGAGTTACTTACTTTTGTTGCTGCAGCAAACCGTCTTCAGAAAATCAACGGTAAAAACGTTCTGATCTCGAGAGTGGATGATAATGGGGCCCTGAACGTTGGAGAGTTCGAATGGACGATTATGGGACCCCTTGCACTAGGCCTATTGTATGTACAGTATGTGCATATGCTGATAGAGTATTTTTGCTCATTCCTTGTCGATTGCACATAAACTTTGTGTAACTACTTACAAAACTTTTTTGATCCAGGGTTGATATCTATTGCCCAGTCAGTTGGTGTGACACTGCTGCCACCAAGGAAAAAGATCACAGTTATGCTGATGGGGAACCATTCAGCTGGAAAGAGCTCCTTCATCAACTGGTAATGTATAATTTTGCTTGCGTTCATGTGTGAGTTTTGCATGTTGTATCTTTAGACTGCTACACATGCCATACACCATTGGAAAGCTACAATTCTTGTGATTATATTGACGTAAACCATTTCAAGATCGAGTCGCAACAGCAGGTACAATCAATGTCTTTGTCCAACCACGAAAATGTCCAGGACGTGAAAGAAACATTTTCTACTTTCAAAATGCAAAACATCCCAACAAAAATGGTCTGGTTACATTCCCAAAGGTCCAAACTATCTAACCATGTAAAGTATTTAGTCCAAAACAATGTATTACACCCACAAATAGCCTGATCTCTTGTTGCATCATGCTAAGTTCGCCAACAGAGGAAGTGTAACTTGCCTGTCATATTGAAATATTGAAATTTGTCCTCACAGGCTACAGCACATAGTGTGTGCAAACAAAATGTGCATTTTGTAAATCAAGTAGGCGGCTGATCTACTAGGCCTACAACTAGAATGACAGATAATAGACAGTGAACATTGTCATAACAGAAGCAAACACTATTCCTATTTCCCAACTCCATTTAGTAGGCTACCTTTCTAGCGTAGTTCCCAAAGAAGTGGATTGTCTATAATAGCTATAATGTTTAGTATCGAGGCTGTGCATCGAATGCAATATCCCATCCTCCTCCTGATCACCAAGTCGTGAATTGGCAGATTTGTCTCAAGTCAAGTACCTTCTGAACTTCTGAAGATTCTGAACTTTTTCAGCCTTCCCACAGGGACAAAATGGATGGTAACAACTGGTTAATTATACCCCACCACTCCCACCAGTACATTATTATTATTTTAATTTAACTTATACACATACAGATGGTGGTAGACCTAAATACAAGTAAATATATGAATCAGCTAAATGTAGGCCAAAATCTTTGTACTAAATCTCAGAAATGTAGTAGCAGGGCTCAATTTGATCAAAGGTTTGGCGTAAGATTACCATACCGTGTTTCTCATTGTCTGTTTTTTAACTCTGTATAACTCAAGAAAACGATCAACTCTGTGCTTCTCCGTGTGAAAAATAGTTGAAATGTGTGAGTCTCACAGCAAATGCATGAGATTTGAGAGACCTGTAGTAGGTCTCATTTGTGGTGGTAGGCAGGGGCAGAGCCAGAGGTGTGTATTTCTTAGCATTAATTTGAGGGCAAAATAGTTGAGCTTTATGTAATATAAACATTAAATCCGACTCGTATTGTTTAGGGATGCACAATATGGAAATTTTGGGCGATTCCAATGACTCTTTATATTGAAGCCAATAACCGATACATGCCAATAAATACAAAACCTGTCTGATTGCAAAAGCTAAAAGCAAACAAATACGGTGGACAACTGCTTTAATTTAAACCTTAACTGCATAAAACATATTTATTTGACCACATTTATCATATTTCTTACATTCTATCCTAAAATAAGTGGTTCAACGGATGGAAATAATCCTGAATTTATCGGCTTTAATTTATCGACTAAATATTCTTATTGGACCGATAACAATAACATTTTAAAAAAGCCGATGTATCGTGCATCCCTAATATTGTTAGATTTGCTGAATGTATTTAACTATGAGTATTGTTACATTTAACTTGAAAGTATCAGTTTTGGACAGATTTGTGCAGAGTTATGATACTAAGGCCCAATTTCAATGTCTCCCCCTAAGCCCTGAACCCTCACAGACTGACTTGACGTCACCTAGTAAGTGATTGGGTGCAAGAGGCTGCAAGGGCTCAAAATGCTATAAATTGGAATAGGACAGCACTTTGCTGCATTATCGGCAAAATAGTAATGTTGTTGGATCAAATCTGATAAAAGCATATTTGGAATCAAAGGACAACATACACAGTTCTGGCTATATTAACCATCAGTGAACTTTGTTTTTAAACTTGCATGTTAACTTTTATTTTGAACTATGTTTATGTCAGGGTTTCATGCAAACTTGTTTGTTTACCGTTCTTCTTTCTTGTCTTATGAGGCGGGTTAGCAGAGATCCCGCTTCCGGGCTTCCCCTGGTAACCCTTGTGTTTCACATCACAACACTGAATTGTGGGCAATTCCTTTAGCTAAAGTCTGTAGAAATGCGCTTCTTGTGTGAACAGCCTCGCGTCATTCGTAGCCGATCGTGGTGCTTCGGGGGAAACTTAACCACCAGTGTGTTCCAGGCGTTGGGTAGAACGCGCCCCAAAGTCAGTGAGGCGGAGGGTGGACACTGGGATTGGGCCTAACCATTCGTAAACACTACAACAGATGGGTCCGTTGTAGTAAGAGAGAGAAAGAACGCGAGTGGGGCAAGTAGGGGCTGAGCAGATCAATGCGCTGCGCGCAAATCTACAAAGATTATTTGTTTAACAGTACGGGCCGCGACAAATAAATCAATGTATGGGACACTGATGTTCTACACCATTCTATCCAATGTTACATAACTAATTACACTTCATATTTTATGGTTTAAACTTTAGTGCAGATTTTAGATGTGTTAATATTAGCCGTCGGATTGGCCTTCATGGAACCTCTTTAGCCCCTTTAGGTCAATTCAAGTCAGGTTTGGGACTTTAAGTCCAGCTTTTTTGATCAGCCTTTATGGAACAGGCCTCAGGTCTCTGGGCATCAAAGCTGTAACAGAATAGAAGCAAGACAGTACATTTAAAATATTGCCCATTGTTACCAACACGCCATGTTTATAGATAGATAGTTAATACAAAAAAATGATAATTACCTGTTGGTGCTGGGATCTATTAATCTTTGGGAGCCTTCACAAGTAGCTACTTAGATGCTGTTGCCAGTCATAGCTTCCAACAAGCACTGTGCCGTCCTTCAGTCCAACAAGCCTTGGGACGTTTACTTGCTTCACGGGAGAGCTGTCCCTCACACCCCCGGAAATGTCTGACAGTGTCCATTCTGAAGCATTGCTTGACCAGCCCAAAGCACCAGTCGGGGAAACTTGGTGTGGCCTATTATCAGGAAGTGGAAGCTCAACTTTAAGGTGAAAGTTGTGCATCGTCCGACCAATACCAGAATTGGGCCGAATCCCAAATATCTGTCTTACTTGAAACTGAGGGGTAAGGGCTACATAGCCCTATGAAATAAGACACTTGGTTACGGTTACATATATCGATGTCTCCAAAGCAAGTAGTGTTATGCACTGATATCAAACGGAATTTGTTGTTAATGGAGTTTAGTTAAAACTGTAGACATGCATGGAGTCCATTCAAGGCTAATCCAAAAAATGCGGGACTGTTGTGCAAATCAGCAATGTAGCGTTAGCGTAGCAAACTAGCGATTTTTTTAAACCTTTCAATTAGGAACATGGTTGCAAATACAGGATTGTGTAGAGCACAAAACAAGACTGTCATAATTTTTTCAATAATCATAATCAATTATTTAAGCCGAAAATATTACATTTATGGGACTCTGGATGATCTGCAGTGTTTCCCCTAGGTTTACAGCTTGGAATGACATGCCGTGTAAATAAGATAAATAGCATAAGGCCATTTAGTTTGCTTAATAAAAGAGCAAGCTATAGACCTGTTTTATAGGAAAGGTAACCTTAAATGAATTTTTGGGTGATCTGGCACTATATAATAAGAATTAAAAAGAAATATATATATATTTTTTTTTACAAAACAAACTTGACCTTCCAGGGGGGGCGGGAGGGGCCGTTGGGGGGGCAGGGCGCCCCCCCAATATAATGGTAGGGGAAACACTGATCTGTCCGCCAGTGTTGCAGGTTGAGCAGGATTCACATACCCCTAGGTTTCAAGTAAGCTCCCGAAAACACTTGGTCTTAAGACTTAAGGGGTGTATACCCCTTTGTTGTAGCTCTACCCCTCGATCAAAAAGAGTGTTGGGACACCACTTACTCTCACGTGAACGCGCTAAACTAAGGGATATGGGTAAGGGGTAAGACACAGTATTGGGATTTGGCCTTGGTCTTGTTTTGCCCACTGCAGTTGTCACAGTGAAGGTCCACCTGTAGTGATAGTGTGATCATTGTTCTTCTGGAACTGTCAGCACAGATCTGTCTGGGGTTTGGCGCTTGTTGTCCCAGGGAGCTTACTTCCACAGCCTTCGGAAAGTGATCAGACCAACAACACGATCCCCTGCATAGAAATAATCTTGTTTATCCATAAAATTTGATTAAATTTGGCTGTACATATTTATCCACGCAACATTACTGTCCACTACACTTCTGAACATAAGTCATACAACTTTGACATACCAAGCTTTTCCACTGCATCTTTGTAGAGACGCCACACTGAGCCTTTGGTGACATTGGACGGCAGCAATTTTGGTCCAAGTCCCTGAGACCAGTGTTGGCCAGGCAAGACAATGGCATGGTCTTCTGCGTAGTTTGTGATGAACCGCACAACTCGTTTCGATGTGCTCCTAGCCACGCTGCTAACAAACATGAATGTGATTGTTTTTTTGTTGATACTTGTTTTGAAATATGTTATATAAATAAATACAATTGATTGATTGACACTGTTTAAGGTATGTGGAAGAGCATATCCAGCGCACAGGAGTGGCCATCGAGACACAAGGCTTCAGTTTTGTCACTAGCGGGCGCAAAAGAGAGTCCCTCACAGTAAGTCTTAGACTAATGCTGCAATACAATTGTAACTCCACAAGCAAGAAGCAATTTTACCTGTATTTGTAAAATGTTCCAAATTTTTTAGGGAAATGCCACCCTCCATCTCTATCCCCACTTTAAACCCCTGCAAGAGTTTAAGGGTAAGTCTGCGAAAGCAAACTTTTTCTGTATTTAGTCTGATCTGACAGGAATCAAGAATAATAAATGTACCCCATAGCAAGCAGTCTGTGTTATGTCTATAGTGTGTCTCTGCATTGCTTATTAATTACATAAATGTTTATCAATTGCATTTTGACAGGGTCCTGGCTTGCTCACACATATTTACTTCAATTTTTATTTTACCCACCTCTTTCTCTTAGGCGTGTCAGAGTACTTGAGCACGGAGGTGTGCACGTCACGGCAGAAGCGTTTTAGCCTGGTGACATTTGTAGACTCACCAGGTCTGGTGGATGGAGACATGAAGTATCCCTTTGACGTGGACAAGGCCATCATGTGGTTGGGTGGGTCCTCGCTGCCTCCACCCTGGCTCCTACTAGACTGTCTTTCATGATCCACTGTTCGTTTTATCCACAATTGTTTGTTTTGATGTGTGTGTTAAGCGAAGTTGTTTTAGGGAAGTGACTTTGGGTATTTGACCACGGAAATGCAGTGCTACTTGTGGAACTACTTACTATGTTCAATTTTTGTCAGTACGATTGGAGATTGAGGAGTCCCATCTATGGTAGAATTTCCATCTATGAACATCTGACATGTATTGTCCCCCCAGAACTTTGTATGGGTCTAGACGCCGCCATAAATTGTTGTGCCAATCCTTCACACAAAATGGTACCAATGATAAAAAGTATATTATAGTATAGTTTAGTACACCATTCAGATAATGCATACAGAGGAAACGCAAATACTAAACTCCACAAGGGCTGCTCTTCAAATTTAAAGAAGCAAAAACAAATCTCTGGAAGTGGGTTTCTATACAAATCATCTTCACTGTCAACAGCATGCCTCTATAATCCTGTCTTCCTCCTTGTAGGTGAGCTGTGTGACCTTATCCTGGTGTTCTTTGACCCTATGGGGCAGGCATTGTGTAAGCGCACACTTAACATTGTAGAGCAGCTCAACGAGAACCACGGGGACCGTCTGCGTTTCTACCTCAGCAAGGCGGACGAGGCCGGGGGAGAGTCAGACAGACAGGTATGCATGCACACATACACAAGCACGCTCAAAGGTGGAAAACCTTTTAAATGCGACAAAATATTCTGTATACGCTGCTTGAGTCCCTTCAAAATAGATGGATGTTTTTCAAGAGCAAATTGTGGATAGTCTCTCCATGATGTTTTGTTATTCAACCACCAGAGAGTGATGATGCAGATTGTCCAGGAACTCTGTAAGCGACCTGGACTAAACAAGTGTGGCTTTGACATGCCCACTATCTACATCCCCAACTCCAGCAAGGTAAGGATCCACATTAAAGTGGAGTGGGATGGTTCCTGTCTGAAATAAGGTTAATATGTGTATGTTTGTGTGATTGAATGAGTATGTAAAACTGCTGTGTGTGTACGTGACAGTGACAAAAATACACCCATAGAAACTTACGAAGCAGCACTCCAATTAGACACTGTTACATCTACAGGATTTTGGTGTTTACAGCTATAGACTGGACTTATGGTGTCCATTCATTCACCGGTGAATGTGTTCTCTGTTTGAGTGATGGAGAAGGTTTTTGTTCCCGCTAACATTTGGAATAATTTGTATTTATTTAGCAGACGCTTTTATCCAAACTAATGTACAAATAGTGGATATTAGCTTAAACAAGCTATTACTTCTGGCCTTTTTATTCCTTACCTCTGTATCTTCTAAGTACTGTGCATGTTTGTTTTTTTCATAAAGTCTGTATTCTGGATTTTTTTTTATTGTGCCTGTCAGTACATCTGCAAAAGTGCAATTTCCCATTTCAATAAAATACTGCTTTATACTTTCACTCTAGCAAAGTCGCTGCGTAAACCAGATTGATGAAGTGTGTCGCACCGTGGAGAAGACCATCAACCAGACTGTCCAGACCACGCTCAACTCTCTGGAGAAAGACTGCGAGCTCATCGTTGAGGCCATCACTGATACACTCAGCAATGACAGGTAGAATAATGTCTCCCCGTCCAACTTAAACACACACTGCATGTTACACATACATAAGCTGTCATAGCCATATAGCTTATTCCACACTGTCCCTAAACACACAAACGCTAACACCTCTCAAATACTTCTGCTGAGCAAATTCCTCAGCCCTCTAACGTCATCCCTCCTCCAGGCAAACCAGTGTGCAGAATGGGAGGGCCCGCTGTAAAGGCTGCCTGTTGGCCCTGCTTGGCTTCAGCATACCGCTCCTGCTTATGGCTCTGTTGATACTGGGCAGCCTCTCCAGAGAGTTGCTGGAGGTGGTCCTAGGGGACCAGGGAACAGAGACTCTCTCCCTGTATCTGGTGAGTGAGTTTGCCCATGCATGGCTAGGTTCTTGCAAATCAGAATAAAAGGAGCAATGCTCACAGTAGGGCAGTGGTGTGCATGATATCCTACATGTGGTTTGGGTAGTAATGTGAGTTTTATTGTTTTATTATCTGTATTCTCTTTTTAGACCCCCATGGTGAAGGTATTTGAGTCTATGTCCATGGACCAACAGTTGTACAGTTATGGCATCCTGATCTTCCTGTCCTTCATCGTCCTCCTCCTGGCTCGTTTCTCCTTCCGGTAAGGGAATATTCAGAAGCTCAGTCATCTACAGTAGGGGTGGGGAATGGCCCCCATCAAGGGCTATTTCAGTCTATTTAACATCCTTCAAGGGCCAGACTAAATTATTAAACATACACTATATCATGCTAATCTCTCTAATGTGATGGCTGGAACAGCTTCTCTTTGGCGAGGTGTCAAATGGTAGGGTCAATGAGGCTACTCGCAGCTGGTTCTCCTTTTCTTTCCTTTCAATCCCATGTCCCCATTAAAATATCCACACTGGCTCACTTTTACTTAAAAGGGTCATTTACTGATCCAATAGGGTATTTCACACCGTTCCTTTAGGTCTCCGAATAGGGTATGTGACATTGGTTGGGCTGAAAATGGCCCTGTTGCTGTTCTATGCGCCCTAATGCACCCTGTGCAATAGTCCTGGAATAAAATGAGGTTTTCTCCCTTTTTATGGTATGCTCATATAGATGAGCTGCGTACAACGAGTGAAGCTGCGGAGTATCGACGCAACACGGCCAACAGCACTCACTGAAACATCAAAGGTGGAGACTTGAGATAAAAACGTACAAATATATCTATTGTGTCTACACAACACTGTTTTCAACAGATTGAATAGATATAATTTGAATATTATAACGTTAGTTGTTTCCACCTCTGTTGTCAAGGCAAACAGGATTTACTTTGGTGGGTAACGTTACAGCTAGCAACCAAACTATCGTGATTCAACTCAGCTTTAGCTATGATGATGAAAAATTTAAAATAACCTGACAAAGATCTGGACAAACATGCATTGTGAATTGTAGATTTACATGGGTTATTTATTCGAATGAAACACAGTCAGGAACATGAAATAACGTTAGCCCCATTGCCAAAATACTAAATAATCACACATTCTACCTATGCTAGATACAGACAGGATACGTTAGTGTAACCGGTGTGAATCGGTGAAACTCACTCCTCAGGTATGTAAGAGGCCACCCGCGTCAATGGAGAGCTAGCTTTTCTTTGGCGTAGTTGATAGTGGTTGCGCTTGGCAGGCCAGAGGTGGCAGGTGTGACTCCCGATGGCAGCGAACTTTTGTCTACAAGGGGGCACTTTAGTTTGCTTGTTAGGTTGAGACTGCAGAAGCAGCGGGACGACAGATCAATATGGCGGTGTTAGCAAGAGACGTAAATGATTGTAACCGAGATATATGAGTTTACTAAAGAATCTAAAAACCATTTTACTGTGCCCGAGATTTATTAAAAAACTTTACACTGGCGACGAGGATTTAACTTTTAACCACCTTTTCAAACATGGCAACTGCACTGCAGTCGTTTCCCGCATTTGATGTCAATGAGGATCAAACCTCATCCATCCCCTAAAATCAACGGCATTTGGATGGTATCCCAAGAGTCATCAACCTGAGTGATGACATTCTGGTGTTTTGCAGAACAAATGCTGGCCATGATCATGCTTTAACGGCAACATTTCAATGACTTGACGGAAAAAAACCTGACCTGACAAGGCCAAATGCTCCTACGCATAAACCACTCTGGACTTCTTCGGTTATACATTCTCAGATGGTGGTTTCTCTCCTGATCCCAAGAAGGTTCAGGGGCTGCATGATGCTGTTGCCCCAACCAATGCCAGCGAGGTCTGCAGTCTTCACGGCATGGCGAACTACAGTGCCCACCTCATCAAAGATTTTGCCACTATAACTCAACCTTTGAGAGAACTCACACACACAAAAAATCGCTGGACTTGGACCAAGGAACACCAGAAATCCCTTGACAAAATGAAACAAAGTCTAACAAGTGATGCTGTCATGGCTTACTTTGACCAGTACAAACTCACTGAACTGGTGATTGATGCAAGTCCTGTGGGTCTTGAGGCCGTGTTGGCACAGAGTGGCCCACATGAACCAGCCAGGGTGATGAGCTATGCAAGCAGAGCCTTGTCTTCCATAGAACAAAAATACTCACAAACAAAACGTGAGGCTCTCGCCATTGTGGGGCTGCGAACATTTTCACATGTATCTTTATAGGGCAACATTTACCCTTGTGAGTGCCAACAAACCCTTGGAATGGACTTTCAATTACGCCAAATCCAAGACGCCTGCTCGTATAGAACGCTGGAGTCTATGCCTTTAGCCTTACAATTACACAGTCAGTTACATGGCTGGCAAGGACAACCCAGTGGACTACATGTCACACCACCCCACAGACAGGTAGAGACCATGATAGCTGGCTGCATCCCATTTCAAGCTGTTGTGCCCGATCACTCGCAAGAACCTCTCCGCATGTCTGTGCTGCCATCATCACCATGGTACAAAGTTGGCGTAGACTTCTGTGGTCCATTCCCCTCTGGTGACTACCTTTTGGTAGTCATTGATGAATACTCCAGATATCCAGAGGTGGAGATTCTATAGTCCACGTCAGCCACAGCCACAATTCCTAAACTTAGTCATAAAATATTCCATTGGAGGTCGAAACAGATAATGGCCCACCCTTTAAAGCTCAGAATTTGCAGATTTCGCAACATATCTGGGTTTCAGACATAGGAAGATAACTCCACTCTGGCCTCAGGCCAATGCTGAGGCTGAATGTTTTATGCGCACCCTTGGCAAAGCTATACGTGCTGCACATGTGGAAGGCCACCCATGGAAGCAGACTCTGTACGCATTCCTCCGCAACTACCGTGCCATGCCTCACTGCTTAACTGAAATAGCTTCTGCTGATGTGCTGTTTGGGAGACCCCTTTGAATCAAGCTACCTGGATCTCCTCTTTCCTTCCAGTCTCTGACTGATGCGCCACTACAAAAAAGCAGATGCCCTGGAAAAGACCAGGATGAAACTAAATGCTGACTGCGCCGGGTTGCTCCTTCAGCTCTTAAAGTGGGTGACACAGTCCTGTGTCGTCAAAAGAAGGAAGGGAAGCTATGCCCTGAGTAAAAATAAGGAGGGTTGAGTTTACAAAATAATCTAAAAACCTTTTTTTTTACTGTGTGGGATGTACCGGTCCAATACCGCCCACGCGACAGAACCGAGTCCTCCTCCTGCCCAAGTTACTGCGCACTCACAAAAAACACATATTTTTAGACTGCTACACATTCCATACATCATTGTAAAGCTACGATTCTGGTGCTTGCAATGCTGTAATCCATTTTAAGATCAAGTTGCAACAGTAAGTACAGTCAACGTCTTTGTCCGGTCACGAATATATACACAAAGTGTTACTCACCCTCCACGGTTCAGAATAGTCCAAGTATGCAAACGACCCATTAAAACCTGATCTGCGTTACATTCCCAAAGGTCCAAAGTATCTAACCATGTCAAGTAGTTTGTCCAAATACAATGTATTACATTCATAAATAGCCATTATCCTTTGTTTAATTATGAAAGTCAGCCGACGAAAGAAACAACGTGTTCACATAAAAGTGGTCTTTTCTCCGGTTAGCAACGGAGTATTCACGATAGGAAGACATCAAAATGTCAGTTGAACGCTCCCCTTTCGATTGACACCAATAAGATATTGACCCAATAAGAGCTTCCATGCCCTGTTGACAGCCCTCTAAAGCCAACTAGGTCTTTACAATAAGATCAGAACAGCACCTCTTTTCAGGAACAGCTTCATAGCAAATCCTGCTTTAAAAGGTTTTCAAAACTGTCCCTGGTAAAATGGTTAGAGCAAATGTGTAATTGAGGGTCAAACTGCACAGGGATCTTCTCATAGACAAACATCACAGCCCGTCGAGTGTTTGGTTCCTTGGGAAGACTCTGAAAGGTGTCAGCATTCCCTGTACAGCCTGGAACACTGCATTTACGACTGTAGGAACCATTATGGTTCACCTATGGGGTTAATTGGGGATTGTTTCATTTGGGTGTGGTTTGTGGTGGTTGGTTTATGTTTGGGCACAGGTGACCTATATTCGGCTCGGCCATAGGTGGCGGTGGCGGGTCAAAGGCTATTTAGGGTCACAGGCTTCATTGTATGGGAGGTATTGTTTTTACCCCTTTTATATTAAATAAACGGGAACACCCCAAACTGAACACAACCGTCTGGACATTGGTTCTGTTAGCGCGTCATCAACTGGATCCCCCGGACCCAGAAGCGACTAGGACCGGATGGTCGCTACAAAAGTAAAAACACTGACCTTTTGGAAAAGGTAGAAGCCGCTTTGGATTATTCACCAGGAAAAATTTGGAGCACACCACAGCTGGGCCTATAGCTGCACGACCAGGCAAAGGATCTCATTCAATCATGGATCTGTCGCCGTCAGCAACGCTTCTCAAATACGCTACGAGGCACGACGACAGTGCAGGACGTCTTCGGTGAGTGCAGTCATCCTTGCGAAATATTATAGGCTGCAGCGTGGACCGCAGTGTGATGCAAGGAGGCCTCTTGCCCATTCCAGGATTTGTGCTTGCCGGGCACGGCCAATTATTTTGTTGTGGCTTTCATTTCATTCACAGTCGAAAATGTCTGATAATACTATCGATAACTCCGAAACGGAGACTACTGGCATACAAGGCGAAAAGAGACAAAGGACACTGTCGATAAAGGGTCATGTTTTAGCCATGGAACGGTTACAAAAGGAAAGAAGTGATGTTTTTAAACGTGCAAGCAAAATAAAGGAGAACATAAGAGAGTTATGGTCATCAAATGCAAATGTTTCTATAGTTCAACAACAACTGAAATGCTTTAATACATTGTGCGAAAATGCATCATCTCTACATGGCACATTGTCAACGGATTTTAATTTGCACATGGATTAAAATCAAACACAGGATGCCTGGTTTCACGTTAAAATGTCCGCAAACGAAGCATTCATGCGCGAAGTGCGCACCTGGTTAAACGAAAATGGGGTTTTGGATGAAGTCACACTAATTGATGTAAATGAAAAGGAATGTAACGAGGACGATGGCAACGTACAAACTGTTGAACATAACATGGTCACTGATGGTGCGAGTCCTGAAGACAGCGCATCCAACGTATCCAAGCGCTCAAAGTGCAGCTGCACATCACGGTCACAGTGGCGTGTTCAGGGAGTGGCCTAGGGTGGCACGGGCCACCCCTGAAATCTGATTGGCCACCCCAAGTGCCACCCCAATATTTTAAAATATGATTGGCTATGCTCAGTCAGAGGCGGGCCACGGCACTGAACGTAAACTGCACTCTTGTTTAGAGTTGCAGTTCCTTCTCTAACCTGAGAGGCAGAGATGCACTAAAGTAGTATGTAGCCCCATTAATCGTATTTTCATAATTACGCTGTTCGGTCAATTTTAAACCAAAAAACAAGAGGGGGACAACTTTGAGAAGATACGAGGAATGCCAAGTTAACCAGCCGGTCAAATTGTAATTCTGGTTTCTGTAAAAACTATTATTTGAGCGAGAACGCTTGTCCCCGTCAGCCTCCGTTGACGATTGCTGCAGCTGTTGTCGATCTGCGTCTGATGAGCATGTTCTTAATTTCGCCCAGGGGTCAATTCTGCACGAAAAAACTAAAGGAGGGCAGCGTTTTAAAGATAACACGATTGCGAAGACAGCCAGACGGTCAGAATTGTATTTAGGTCGCTGTCAAACTCGTAGTTTGTGCGCAAAGCGAGCGCGCCTGTTAACTTTTTTCCCCCCAGTGCAGACTCGCGTCGCCCGGTCCCTTTAACAAGCGTGTGCGCAGGCGCTCCTGCTCACACTTCATGCCACTCCCAGTAGCGGACTGGCCATCGGCATCGGGAGCACCGGGAGAATTCCCGATGGGCCGAAGCACTTCTGGGCCGGAGGGCAGCTTGCCTTATTTATTTTTTTTACTAGCCTACTAATAAAAATGTCGGCAGAAGATCGAGCCACACGGTTGGCCAGCAACACGGTTGGCTGGCCCCCCTTTCCCCCAGGACGGTTGGTCTATTCCAAATGAACGTATACAGCCCTTACGGGCTGTCACTGTTGTGTGTAAGCGGCACTAACTGACAAATCGAAAGCTAGCTAGTAGAGACAATATAAAGATGGAAAACCAGGCTAAGAAACGTAAACGTAATTACCTTCACTAGACAATGTTTGCCAATTGGACAAACGGCTATACGGTTTGTTTGTTTTATATCAAGCTCCAAAAAATGTTTTCGCTCAAATCAGCCAAAAAAAATTGCTTGCGCGCTGTGCGCGCTCGCATTAAGCGTGGAACTACCTAACATCACATCAGCCACAGAATTGGCATGCATTAGCAGGGCGCTCGCTGTGTTGGCGAATACGGGACCGGTTCTGGTGGGCAGGTGTTGATCAAAGTCCAGGGCCTATTTTTACTCCCAGTCCGTCCCTGGCCACCCCTGCATACGTCAGTGCCCCACTGGTGCCACCCCTATCAAAAATGTCTGGACACGCCCCTGCACGGTCAAGCACCGCATCTGCTCATATGCTGGCAATGGCCGATCAAGCGGCTCTGGCGGAGAAAGCCGCAGTTTTAAAATGGAAACACGAACTAGAGGAGCAAGAGCAAAGACACAGGCTAAGCTGAAAGAATAAGAAAACAAAAGGAACTAATGGAAATGGACGCTGAAATGGCCGCCGCTGCGGCTCGTCTGTCTGTGTTAGAGGGCAGTTCGGTAGGAGGAATGTCCGACACAAATGCGATGAATTCTTACGTGGGCAAGGGGCTCAAGGAACAAAACCGGACCGTGTTTAACCCAAAGTTAAAGGAATTTGTGTCTAAACCTAACGTTACTGCTCAGCTGAGCTCAACAGCGCCCCCAGCACGTGAGCCAGATGTACGCAGCCATCTAAAGTCATACGCACAGGAGAAAATACAACACAACAGCAAGAGATGCCATTCTCAAACATGATTCACGAAGGGAGCCTGAATTGGCTACTTTAAAGCCTCAATCTGTAAACGCCATGTTTAAGCCACCTGTCTCTAATCATCCTGCAGCTTCACATTATGAGGAGTTTAGTGCACCATCACACCAGTCCACAACGCCACACACCCCAACAGCACCAGATAACGCCATCTGCATTATTATGCAAAAACTAAATGAAATCACGTCAATGCTTGTACAGCAGCAGTTAGCTGCATCTCTGCCCCAGCGTGACATTCCCATTTTTGATGGCAATCAATTGCAGTGTATTTCATTTATGAGAGCTTTTGAACACTGTGTGGAGGAGAGAACAAGCAGCTATCTGGATTGCTTGTATTTCTTGGAGCAATACACCAGGGGGCCACCAAGGGAGCTGGTGACGAGCTGTATGCACTTGCCATCACAACAGGGCTATCAAAAGGCAAAGAGACTTTTAATGGAACATTTTGGAAATGAATACAAAGTCGCAACAGCATACATGGACAAGCTCTTTACATGGCCAATCATAAAATCTGAGGATATTCATGCACTGGAGGAATTTGCTCTGTTCTTAAGAGGATGCTGCAATGCCATGTCGGAAATACAGTACATGGAGGAGCTGAACGTACCATCTCGTATGAGGCAAGTGATCATGAAGTGGCCCTACAAGCTGCGTGAAAGATGGAGATCTACAGCTTGTGACATACAGGAACGGCGAGGCCTTAGAGCTACTTTTATGGACCTGGTTGACTTCCTCGAGCGACAAGTTAAGATCCTGTGTCATCCTCTGTTTGGAGACATCTCTGTCGGCAGTCCAAGCCCTGCCATGCAAGGTGCATACAAGAACAGAGTCCAATCCAAGAGTTACATTAAAGGGAGCTTTGCTACATATGTCACAACTACAAACAGTGCCACAGCCCCATTACCTGCAGCGAGTTCACAGTTCACTGCCTCCAGGAGCCCTCCTACAGAAGCCTGTCTCGTTTGTGAGCAGCCTCACTCAATGCTTAAGTGTCCAGAACTCACCAGGATTTCTCATGTGGAGAAAATCGAACTCCTTAAGGCAAAGGGAGTATGTTTTGGCTGCCTAAACGTTGGCCACATCAGCAGAGAATGTAGGAGTCGGCTCATCTGTGACAAATGCCGTCTAAAGCATCCCACTATTCTGCATTCAGACCGCAGAGGGCAGCCCGCAAGACCACCAGGAGCTCCAGTGAGCAGTGCACTTGTGTTTCACCAGGCCGATGCTTGTACTGGGGCCGGAGACCAGGAATGTACTCTCTCCATCGTGCCTATCCAAGTAAGGTCTAAGGGTACAAAGACCAACATTCTGCTGCGCACTATGGGCCAGAAGAAGATCTCTGAGCTGCGAAGAGAGAACTTTGTAGAACTGCCGGAGGTGTATACACAAGAGGCCATTCCTGTCTCAAAGAACAACATTCCCCGTCAGAGAGACATTGAGAAATGGGAATATTTCAAGGACATTAAGATCCCTGAATTGGACGCTGATGTGGAGCTTTTGATTGGCAGGAATGCGCCGAAGCTAATAGAGCCATGGGAGATTGTTAATAGCAAAGACAATGGACCCTATGCCGTGAGGACCCTGTTGGGCTGGGCCATAAACGGACCCTTGAGAGGTGGAGGTGGTGATCAGAGAAACTGCCCAGCCGTTCATGCTAACAGGATATCAATTGTAAAATTGGAGGAGCTGTTGTTATCTCACTATAACCAGGAGTTTAATGAAAAGGCACTGGAAGAGGAGCAGGTGAAGGAGGAACCTCTGGGGCCTGACGACGTGGTGTGTGACTCCTGCATCGACAGCCCCCGCAGGGCCCTCAAGTCCTGCCTCACCTGTCTGGTGTCCTACTGCGACGCCCACCTGAGGCCTCACCTGGAGAACAGCAAGTTCCAGAACCACCGGCTGGTTGAACCGCTAAGGGACATTGAACGGCGGACCTGCGAGAGCCACAAGTGACCCCTGGACCTGTTCTGCTGCCCGGATTCCCGTTGCATCTGTCAGGATTGTGTCACGGAGGACCACAAGGGCCACAAAATTATGAATGTGGTGGAGGCCAGGAGTCAGATTCAGAGGGAGCTCTGTGACAAGCAGGCTGAGATGATGAGGACCTCAACTGCAGCAGAGAATGCAATCAACAAGCTGCAGATCAACACGGTCTCCATTGAGAACTCTGTGACGGAGGTGCGTGAAGTGATCGAGAGCCAGTTTGTGGAGCTGCAGGCTGCGGTGGAGCGCACCAAGCGAGAGCTGACGGAGATCTTGGAGACGGAGGAGAAGCAGGCTCTCAAACAGGCCGACGGCATCCGGGCTCACCTGGAGCAGAGGTGCACTGAGCTGATGAAGACCCTGGCACAGATGGAGAAGCTCTCCAAGAACAAGAACGATGTGGACTTTCTCCAAGAGTACTCAGAGTGGAAGAAGGAAAGCCCAGACATCTCGCTGCCTGGGGGGTACATTGGACTCATGGATCGCTTGAATTCCTTCAGTCGCTTGATCGTAGACTCTACAAGGGAGGTGTGCGGAAAGCTGCTGTCTTCCTATTTAACCTTTATTTACTCAGGCAAGCAAATTAAGAAAGTGCATTTTCAAGTGCAGCCTGAAGGGGAAGAGGGAGGGGAGTGCTAAAAGTGAAAACAAGGTTATATATATATTACACTTTTACAAAAATATATAAAATACACTTTAAAAAAATTCAATATAATACAATACAATAAAATAAACAGTTAATCAATAGGGTATGACAAGAAGGGCTACTAGCAGGTGCAGGAGTCAACTAAGATATTATGCAGATTTAGTTTGAAGACAGAGAGAGAGGTGAAGACAGAAAGTTTAAGGGTGTTTTGAAGGGTGTACCAGTCAAAGGCTGCAGCGAACCGGAAGGCACTGCGTCCAAAGACAGTGCGGACTGTGGGGATGGAGAGGTTGATGAAAGCACTGGACCTTAGATTACGGGCAGGGTGGGAGAGGTGTAGAAGAGAAGAGAGGTAGAGAGGTGTTATGCCGAGAATGGATTTGTAGATGAGCAGAAACCAGTGATGGAGCCGTCTGGTGTGAAGGGAAGTCCAGTCTACCAGGTTGTAGAGGTCGAAGTGGTGAGTAGTGAATGGAGCCCCTGTAGCAAAGCGGATGGCAGAATGGTGGAGTGGGTCCAATTTGCTGAGAGTGGAGTGAGATGCAGTTCTCTAGATGGTGTCACCGTAATCAAAAATGGGCAGGATGGTCATTTTGACGAGTGTTTGTTTGGCTGCATGAGTGAAGGAGGCCTTATTGCGGTAAAGGAAGCTCAGACGAGCTTTGACTTTTGATTGTAGGTGCTTGATGTGGGTGGTGAATGAGAGGGATGAATCCAGCCAGAGGCCAAGGTATTTGTAACAAGAAACAAATTCTAGTTCAGAGCCGTCGGCACAGAGGATTTTTGGGACAGAGGTGGGAGCGTGTTTCCGGTCAAAGATAATGCATTTGTTTTTTTTGGTGTTGAGTAGAAGATGAAGGCTATGGAAATGCTGTTCTACAGAAGTGAGACTGTGTTGTAGTGTGGCCGCCACAGAGGGGAGAGAAGGGCCGTCTGAGTATATGATGGTGTCATCAGCATATAGGTGGATCTTGGAGTTGCCTGCATTCCTGGTTATATTGTTAATGTAGATGGGGAATAGTGTTGGGCCTAAAATAGAACCCTGTGGCACCCCTTTGGTGATGGTGAGAGGGGCTGATTTGATGTTATCCGATTTAACTTGCTGGACTCGGTGGATTAAGTAGCTGGCAAACCAATTGCAGGAGTGTGGTGAAAGACCGATGCTGGAAAGCCTCTGTAGGAGGATGGGATGGATGACCGAGTCAAAGGCCTTAGAGAGGTCAATGAAGGCAGCGATGCAGGTCTGCTTGGAGTCCAGAGAGGAAACAATATCATCGAGGACCTTCAGCGTGGCTGTGATGCACCCATGGCCTGGCCGGAACCCAGACTGCAAGTTGGACAGGATGTTGTTGGAGGTTAAGAAGTGGCTAAGCTGTTTATGTACCAGTTTCTCTAAGACCTTAGCCAGGCACGGCAGGATGGAAATAGGCCTATAACAGTTGGGATCAGAGCTGGAACCACCTTTGAAGAGAGGGAAGACAAGTGCGGATTTCCAGTCTACAGGGAAGATGGACAGTTCCAGAGACATGTTGAAAAGCCGTGTGATGGAGACAGCAATGACAGGAGCAGCAGCTTTTAAAAACATAGGCGCGAGCCCGTCAGAGCCAGCTGACTTTCCTACATGGAAAAACTCAAAGAAACTATACCACTGGTGACATTGTGGTTCCTAGTTCCTTAGGAAGAGTTACTAACACTTACCTGGATAAAGATGGACTAGTGCGGGCTTTACAACTGAAGACTAAGTCCGGACAGCTGCAAAGACCCATCTCTAAGACATTCCTCCTGCAAGAAGCTCTCTGAAGAAGAGAAGGAGATTAGAAGATGAATGGAGCTGCACACTAAGGGCTCCTATTTTGGTGTCGGGTGAATTGTGCTGTCTACACAATTGGGGCCGGTGTGTAGGAGCCATTATGGTTCACCTATGGGGTTAATTGGGGATTGTTTCATTTGGGTGTGGTTTGTGGTGGTTGGTTTATGTTTGGGCACAGGTGACCTATATTCGGCTCGGCCATAGGTGGCGGTGGCGGGTCAAAGGCTATTTAGGGTCACAGGCTTCATTGTATGGGAGGCTAGGGTGACGGGAGGTCTTATTGTTTTTACCGCTTTTATATTAAATAAACCGAACACACCCGTCTGGACCTTCTGTTAGCGCGTCATCAACTGGATCCCCCGCACCCAGAAGCGACTAGGACCGGATGGTCGCTACAACGACCGTAGTCCATTTTCAATACCCTATAAAACTTTCTTCTTTGTAATTCCATGGAAGTTTGGGGCGTACAAAGGTACAGACCAGAGCCTAAAAAGGTGGAGCCCCCATTGTGACGTCACAACAGTGGATCTTTTTTAAACTGACCGTTTTACAGCAGCAGCTTCAAATTGTGAGATTTGCATAGGAAAGAGGTGTCAATGGACTTTGAGGTTCACTGTATGTTCATTTTAACCACCGAACTGTCATGTAGGGCTGTCCCCATCAGTCGACTAGTCTATTTCTGGTCGATATGCTCTTGGTCGACTAGAATGTTTTAGTCAAGCTGCCATATGGCAGTGTGAGATCTGATTCCCGCTTGTGTCACCATTGCTGAATTAAATGTTCTACAGAAATGGTAGATTATAGACAAATAGGCCTAAAGCAACTCTAAAAATATATAATTTAAAAGAAAAGGTGTTACTGTTTTCCCTTTCGTTCATCTGCGCTTTGTTGCAAGTACATTTACAAAGTACCGGGTGACTCGAAAAACGTTGAATGCAAACTCCAACAACAACGGTTTATTTATTTATTTATTGTTCGACGTCGAAAACGATGTAGCCTACCACCTGAAAACCATAAGTTGGCCTACTTTGCTCATACTAAAACGCGCTGGGTTGACAAATGAATATGCATATTATAAGAATCACACCCAAATCGAATGACATTATCTTCTCCAGCCAAGACTACAACATCTTTCTCTGTTGCACCGTTCCCCACTCGGCTTCTACGTAAATTCGAATGCTGCACTATTTCAGGCAGTGATCAGCGCGCTCTGATGATTTGCATGTTAAACAAACAATATTTTTATTTGTAGTACATTGTAAGAGATAATAAATAATAACTTATCAGGCATTTTGTATTCGGTAACAACAGGACTGGTGACACGACACACGAGGCTTATTATTAGTAATAGCTTATTTTGTAGCGGCTGAATCTCGAATGTCCAGCAGCTACATCAGTCAAATAGGGTAAATGTTTGTAGATTTATGTTTGTCTAGTTGTCTCCCTTCTTACGTATGTATTTCTTTCATATTATCTCTTAAAACAGTGAGGTAAAACATCACACAAAATGGTTTGATGAAAAACGTTGTGACATACTGACATTTATAGAAGAAAAAAAAACGTTTTAAATTTCGATTAGTCAATTTTCACGTGTTAGTCGAGTCTTGGTCGACCAAAGAAAATCTTAGTCGCGGACAGCCCTACTGTCATTATTCAACTATGACAAGGTAAACTCGGTTTTGCAGTGAATGACCCCGTTGTCAATTTCTCTTGGAAAGCGCAATATTTCACATCTAAATGTATTTTCTTGACAGTCGCCATGAAGGCGAGACATACAATTCAGTATTCTCTTGTGACAGCATGCTCAGTAATATTTTCTCTCATACATTTCAGGACTCGGGCTACTCTGTCTGGCCGACAGAAAAGACAGTTGCAGGAGAAGCTGGAATACATTCAAGACGTGGTCAAGAACAAGAAGGTATGAGGGGTGTGTGGGTATGTGGGAGGGGGGGGTTGGGGGTAAGTGGCGGGGCTGGCTTGCTATTTTGTCATTTGAGAATTCGGACTGACAGTGTATCCCCTCTTATTTTAGAAAAAGCTGTATGAAGAATATCTCCGCCAGAGTGTGGGGGACCAAGACATGGATTTATAGAAAAGACTGAAAGTATTGAAAAGAGAATAGACCACAAAAATACCAAAATATTATTACCACTGTAAAAGACCTAATGATGTGTAGGTTTGATACTTTTCAGGATTCACTTACCACACTATGTCTTACTGTGTCATTCTTGTGTGCGGGGTGATACATGGGAAAGGTAGTCCTTTCAGTCACCCTTACCCTGTCCTTTGAAGTGAACTACAAGGAACGATACTTCAAGCTTTTATTTACCCCAGCGCAACTCTGGCACTGTCTTTGTATACTGTCTTCAATGCTTCAAAAATGTTAATATAGTCTCTTATGAAAGTAAACTGATTGCTTCTATGTATTTACAGCACAGGTGGTGCTATGTGTTGGAGTTTCGCACCATATAAATGGGTTTATAACTGTTTACTGTATGATAATATAAGATTTGTAAGTAGGGATGGTTCTTTCTCCAAGAAACAGAGTATACTATTCCAAGGTAATAGATGTGGGTGTTTATTTTGGTTCTTGTTATTACATTCTTACTGTCTCATTCTTTATGATCTGATAAAGTCACCGATTGTCACAAGTTGTTTGTGTCAGTCCTTTGAGAGCAATCCAAAAACCGTAACAAACTATATTTCCTCGTAACTTTTCAAATTCCAATGTGATCTAGTTCACATCTTAGTTGCCCAATGCCCATACATTTAGAGAAGTTGTGTACACACTGTTGAAGTGGATACTGCATCCTCCATCTCAAAACACAATGACATTAACAATAGCAAAATTCAGTCTTTTGAAAATGTAGCATGGCAATACATCAGCTGTGGCCGCAGCCCAAGCCCCATGCTGCGGTCTTGGTCCCAAGGCCATGTGCTGAGTCAGTGGCTCCCCAGCAGTCGCCTTGTCATCCAGAGCCCCTGCCTCGTTCCCGTCCCTTTGGCCCTGGCTCGTGCTGGGCTGCTGCCATTGACTGCGTTCTCAGACCCTGGACAGACTTCTTCCTCTGTCGTCCCTCACAGTTTTGTGAAGGAACTGTATGGATGATGTGGTTTGGGGGGAGTGAGTGTTTAGGTGAGCAGACAGAGCTTTGGTCAGAAGGCTTCAACGGCAAGGAGTGGAGTGAGGACAAGAAGCAGGGGAGAAGGCAGGTTTGATGCAATACCAGTAGTTTATTTTCCGTGTGCTGCATCAGAAAACATAAACAAAGAGGCAATACAATTACAATTGGGTAACGGAGTGGTCAATCCAATCAAACAATAAACAATAATCGTGTGCGAAGCCACAATCCACAACTTAACAGAAAAGGTGATGAACAAGAAACAATCTCACATGGCTCCTGGCACATGTCTGGGAACAAAGGGAGTAGAGCAACAAAGCACATGTCACCAAGCCTCCACAAAAGGCATACAAAGTAAACATTCAAATGATGGATTGACTTGACCACTCACGTTAATTTTGAAGACGCACTACAATCCACCACTTAACAGAAAAGGTGATGAACAAGAAACAAACAATCTCACATGGCTCCTGGCACATGTCTGGGAACAAAGGGATTAGGGCAACAAAGCACATCACCAAGCCTCCACAAAAGGCATACAAAGTAAAGGCCTCAATATGCTTCTGCGTCTCTGTTTACGGATGGGCGGGCGCACGGATACGGACGGAGAGACTTTGTTTATGGTTCTCCGAAGGCTGTGGGTGCTGAAAACAATTCACCGCCAGAAGAGTAGGTGGCGCTGCACTGCGATGCTAACTATAGGTTATCGAAAACTCGTAGCAAATTTACAAATGAGCCATTTCATCAATAAAATAAGCACAGTTTCAGCAACTACACTGCCCATTTCTCGTCACATTTGAAGTCAAATGCCGATTTACATGTACAGTGTAGCTGAAATATGAATTGTAAAAACTGCTTCTCTTTGGTGATGTTTGTGATGCTAGCTGGAAGGGCAGCCTGCTTTGACTGGGTGTGCAGTGAACATTTCTGGGTGGTTGTTATGATTACGGAAAGGGATCGTATATGTTTTTATATTGCTACCATTTTAGAGACTGCTTATCGATCCGAGTGTTAATCAGGCGCGGAGCCAGACGTTGTAAACATTCCGGGTTTTATGGAATGCCCAGTGGGCAAGTATTAAGACGTCACCGTGTGCCAACCACGCGTAATTAACGCCGTCTTTGCATACAAAGTCGGCGTCTTTTTCGCCTCAAATTGAACCGTTGCGTCGACTTCCATAGAAAGTCAGCGTCTTTTTCGCCTCAAATTGAACCGTGTCGCGTGACACGTTCAAAGCACGTGTCTTAAAAAACGCATGCTTTTGACACGTCTCAAAGCACGCGTCTAAATAAACGCGTGCTTTTTTTGAGACGTGTCTACCAAATCACTATGGAAGGCCAACTGTGCCGAAACGTCTAAATTTGCGTGCCTGTACAGACGTCAAAAATGAACGTGTACAGACGTCTGTACACGTTCATTTTTGACGTCTGTACACGTTTTGACGTCTGTACACGGCCGTTTTTGACGTCTGTACACGGACGTTTTTGACGTCTGTACACGGACGTTTTTGACGTCTGTACACGGACGTTTTTGACGTCTGTACACGGAAGTTTTTGACGTCTGTACACGGACGTTTTTGACGTCTGTACACGGACGTTTTTGACGTCTGAACACGGACGTTTTCGACGTCTGTACACGTTTTGACGTCTGTACACGTTCATTTTTGACCTATCATTTAGTATTTGGGACAGTCCATTTGTGTGGGGGAGAGCCACTTGTGCGGTTGATCCGGTATCACACTCCAGTCCAGTAGGTGGCG
The DNA here is from genome assembly GCA_903064625.1 of Mallotus villosus. NCBI lineage: Eukaryota > Metazoa > Chordata > Actinopteri > Osmeriformes > Salangidae > Mallotus > Mallotus villosus. The sequence goes on along the minus strand of CAEFZP010000474.1, from coordinate 7,968 downwards.
GTGATTCACCTATAGGGGCTACCTTGTTTGCTAACCGGCATTAAAATAACCAAAGAAGAAGACTGATTTCGAGTGATTTCGAATTCTGGTGAAGGCAGATCTCAGAAAATGTCGTCCACAAACTTTCTGAACAATTGTGCCTTGACTTTTACAGAATGTAAAAGTATTTTATCTTCAGACATGTTATATAGTATACAAACATCTTTTTTTCAGTAGCTTACAAAATAGCCTACAGTTGTTGATAATGTCATTGCCAATTTATATCAGCCTATTTATTAACCTTAATTCAATCAAGATCGGTTGAGTGTGGACAGGTTTAAAAAATGAACGTGTACAGACGTCAAAAATGAACGTCTGTACACGTTCATTTTTTACGTCTGTACACGCACGCAAATTTAGACGTTTTGGCACAGTTGGCCTTCCATAAACCACACGAAATGAACGCCTGCCCAGCTAACACACGACGTTGCGGCAACGTTGCTAGTAAGTGGTCATTTGGTAACCCGCGACGTTACCTTATGGCAACGTTGCCGCGACGTCGTAGCAACTTTATAAAGTGAATGTTGCCGGTTGGTGCCATGGACAACGTTGCCGCGACGTTGTCCCTTGGTCGGCTGGTTACGTTATTTTTAGACCCATGGGCAACGTTGCCGCGACGTCGAACATTGGTCTGCTGGTTACGTTAATTTTAGGTCCAGTGGACAAGGTTGCCGCGACGTCGTACCTTGGTCGGCTGGTTACGTTATTTTTAGACCCGTGGACAACGTTGCCGCGACGTCGAACATTGGTCGGCTGGTTACGTTAATTTTAGGTCTAGTGGACAAGGTTGCCGCGACGTCGTACCTTGGTCGGCTGGTTACGTTATTTTTAGACCCGTGGACAACGTTGCCGCGACGTCGAACATTGGTCGGCTGGTTACGTTAATTTTAGGTCTAGTGGACAAGGTTGCCGCGACGTCGTACCTTGGTCGGCTGGTTACGTTAATTTTAGGTCCAGTGGACAAGGTTGCCGCGACGTCGTACCTTGGTCGGCTGGTTACGTTATTTTTAGACCCGTGGACAACGTTGCCGCGACGTCGAACATTGGTCGGCAGGTTACGTTAATTTTAGGTCCAGTGGACAAGGTTGCCGCGACGTCGTACCTTGGTCGGCTGGTTACGTTAATTTTAGGTCCAGTGGACAAGGTTGCCGCGACGTCGTACCTTGGTCGGTTGGCTACGTTAATTTTAGGTCCAGTGGACAAGGTTGCCGCGACGTCGTACCTTGGTCGGCTGGTTACGTTATTTTTAGACCCGTGGACAACGTTGCCGCGACGTCGAACATTGGTCGGCTGGTTACGTTAATTTTAGGTCCAGTGGACAAGGTTGCCGCGACGTCGTACCCTTGGTCGGTTGGCTACGTTATTTTATGTCCCGTGGACAAGGTTGCCGCGACGTCGTACCTTGGTCGGTTGGATCCGTTAAGTTTGGTACCTTGCGTTACGTTGCCGCTCCGTCGCTCTTTGGTCGTAGGACAATGGATCTCGAATGCAAGCGGTTTATCCAGAGATAGAGAGATCACACTGAACTGGGCTTTTGTAATGTAGGACTACATTAATTTCAATCACACACAATATTAAATGTTCCAGCATGTATGTAGCTAGACAATGCATGCTTCATGTGCAACTCACCCCCAGATTGTTTTCTCATATGCAGAAGCGTAGCTTTAATAAATAAAATACTGAATTTGGAATATAATTTAGTCTTTCATTCTTTAAACATGTAGGCTACAAAAGCAATTATTTGGTGATGTAGCCTAGCCTTATCATTTTGTAATAGCCTAAGTGTTAAATGTGATCCAAAGGAAAAGCGACTCTTATACGAGTTTCATTTTCAAAGACATGTCATCACAGAATATTACAGTTCTTCCTTAGCAAACCTATCCCGAATTTCCCCATTTTGGGACGAATAGGCTGTCTTGTCTTATAAGCTAATTGAGGAATACATCAGAATCTGCTTGTGAAAGCAACTACAGCTATTGCATAGTAATATATAGGCTATTGTATTTCTACACACTGTAAAAAATAAGACTTGAAATTGTTCACCTTAATGTCATAGACTAGATAAAATTGGTTCTTCTAAATAGCCTAATAACACACAGACCTGACAGCCTTTCTTGTGACAAGGAGCTTCTGAGATATGTTTTGATCAGTTTTAGCTTGGAAAATTACCTTTCAGCGCTTGCGACAGTCACGGGTATTGTCAGTAATAATTTGATGGCCGTGGCTACTGTCGCATACGTTAGCATGTTCGCTAATATTGTCAGTTATGTAATATATTTTATAATTAAGCACTTTTTCTACTTTCTATTTTTGTCAATGCTTGATAGGAAGTCAATAAAGGAGCAAGAAGGCTAATTTTCCTGGCTCTTGGAAAGGAGGCTCGCTGTTAACGCTAGCTAAGCACAACACAGACAGAGCAGTACAGCTGTCAACGTATAACGTTAGCTACGTACAGTACAGTAATGTTAGCAAACAGTACAATAGCCTACCTGTCTCTTCTGGCAGATGAGTGCATCCTTCACCGGCTGGTCGAAAAAGACTTGTAATTTTGGGAAGTTTGGCATTTAATTCAGAAATTTTCTGTTTTGAATGCCGCTTTTGGGCACCACTTTTAAATGTGCGTTTCATTTTTCCTACGCTACGCTACTAGCTAACTACCTAATTGCAGCGGGCTCGCCGGTCTGTCGGACCATCTGACCTACTTCGTCCAGTGTTGCCAACTCTTCAGTGAGGAAAGTCGCTATTGGCTGTTCTAAAAGTCGCTAGATGACATCATCGCCTAATTTGCATACCCGGAAGTAAAAATCCCATTCATTTTCTCCATAGCCATAGCGGATTATTATCATGGACCTATTCTAAGAGATTATTAGCCCTAATTTCATCACCATCTAAGGGAGACTTATATGACTTGATACAAGGTACTGTACATGACACAAGTTTGCATGGTATCAACCTCGTTTTAAGAAAAACATAGTTTATTGGCGATCTCTGGAAGAAGAACTACACTACCCATGATCCTTGAGCGTCACACCGACGTCTCTGATTGGTGGAGCACGGCGTCGTGACGTCGTCACTGAAACGTTTCCCGCTCGCGCGAAAAGTGAGCAGGAGTGGAGAGGAGATAGCGACAGCTCTCGCTGTACGGATCGTGAGATCGGTTGAAACGTCAACTGCAGGACGGGATATGTGAGATGCTTTCTTCAGTGCTTTGTCAACACAATATTCCACCAAATGACAAAAAAGTCGCTAGATTTGTCGCTAGTCGCTTTTTGCTAATAAAGTCGCCAAGAGGGTCTGGAAAGTCGCCAGATATAGCGACAAAGTCGCTAAGTTGGCAACACTGACTTCGTCACGTCACTTACCCAGCTAACAAAGAAAACACAATTAAATATACTACTTTATTTTTATATCAACTCTGGAAACACAGACAAGACAATAAGACCATAGTGTCCATCCCATGTCATTCAAATTGGATAACAAAATTAAAAAACGGGGGGCCTGCCACGCGAGGTGCGGGGGGTAATCTCTACGGGCCTGGGACGCCTGTAGTAGGTGTGGGGCTGTAATATGCAGTCAGACTGCTAAATTATTGGTGCTGTGCAGATGTTGGCTAGACGGGGCTTACCTTTTAGGGGCCATGAATATGGTGAGGGAAATTTTGAACAGGTTCTGAAGTACAAGTCAGAGGATGACCCCTCTCTAACCAAGTGGTTGACAGGTGGTAGAAAGGATGTATACACTTCAGATATGGTTCAAAATAAAATCCTGACTTTATTCAGCAGCGTGATCATACGCGAAATAGTTGAAAACATCAGATCACTTCCACACCTGCAGTACTCTGTGATGATGGATGGGACACGAGACGTGTCTGGAAAAGAGCAAGAGGCAGTGTGTTTGAGATATGTTGACAAGGATTTAGTCCCTCGTGAAGAATTTATTGATCTTTATGAGGTCTCTTTGACAACAGGAGAAAATCCAGCAAAAGTCGTCATGGATGTTTTGCAGTGCCAAACTTGCCTATCACTGGGTTGCGTGGCCAAGCATACGACGGGGCCGCAAATATGGCTGGCAAATACAATGGAGCACAGGCCATTGTAAGAAAAATACAAACTCTGGCTCCCTATGTTCATTGTGTTAACCTAATTACACAGAGGTCCTGCACTGTCTCAATATTCATCCGTAATTCTCTGGATTGGGTCAATGAGTTGGGAGTGTTGTTTGGGCAGTCAGGGAAACTGAAGGACATATTTAAGGGAATTTCAAGGTCTGAGGAGGGTGAGGGTCCATGTCACACTTTAAGACCTCTGTGTCCAACAAGGTGGACAGTCCGCACTAGTGCCATCCGCACTGTGCTAAACCAGTACTAGTGCATTATGAAGGCTTTAGCTGAGATGGCAGTGAGTGAGTCTGATGCGGCTAGTAAGGCACAGGGGCTGTATGATACATTTCAGCAGGGAAAGGTTGTCCTTGGTCTTGTATGTGCTTTGGAGATCACAAGGGAGTTGGGGGTTTTGAATATGTCCCTCCAGAGCAGAACACAGGCCCTAGATGGTATGCTTTCAGCTGTTGCCTGTGTTAAGGAAAGTTTCAGAAAAAAGAGAAACACAGAGAGTTTTCAAGCTCTTTACACAAAAGCAACAAGGATGTGTGAGACACTCCATCTCACTCCTATTGCCTATCCTCATGTCCGTATCCCACCTCAGCGCTTCACAGGTAATGCTCCTGCACATGTACATGTGTCCCCTTCTGACTACTACAGGACTGAATTCTACAAAGTTCTGGATGTTGCTGACATGCAGTTTAGAGAAAGATTTGAGTAGGAGGGAATGCAAATGTTAAGGCACCTGGAACAAGTTCCCTTAACTGGAAAGATACATGGTGTTGTCCAACAGTACCCAGAAATCAACTCAGACATCCTCAAAGTTCAGCTTTCATTGTTCAGAATGAAGTACAGCTTCCAGTCTAGTACTAAAATGTTTTCTGTTCTTATTTTGTAATTTTTTTAATTAGGTATATATATATATACCTACCGCAAGCAGCCTCTTCAGCCCCAGTACCATTGATTCAGATTGGAAATAGCATTGTATCGTTTATTCCGTCTAATGTTATCACATGATCGACATGCATGTTCCAGTCCAAAATACCATCCCTTAACTTGAAAGTTCTTCCTCCAGCTGTGGTACTTCATGTACTCTTCATCGTTCGTGTCGAGGAAAAGCAGCCAATCTGCCAGTTCCTTTTGATTGGGGAAGTCATCCACATGAATAAAAGAGTCAGCTGGAATGAATTCTTCATATATTTGCCTGGATGGGCCCAGAACTACCGGGACTGCTCCTAAATTCATGGAATTGTACAACTTCTCAGTGATGTAGTCTTTGAAGACTGAATTTTCAAAGGACAGGTAAAATTTGCATCCAGACATGGTTTTTGTATAGTCTTCGTTGTTTACATACCTACCAAAGTGTCGTCCATAGGCCTCTACTTTGACATGCTTACTCAGCTCATTGTAGACCTGAACTCTTCTGAAGGATGGGTGCCAGTTGCTCACAATCCAGCACACCAATTTATCCTTCGTTGGCAGCTCAAAGGGTTTGTCCACACCTGTTACCTCAACTAAGTAACCATAAGGAACAGGCACAGTGGAATCCTGTCGATAATTTGTGGTCAGATTAAAAATGTTGTCACATTTGGGCCATTGGTGAGAATTGGTTGGTGATTCAGCATTAAACCACACCCATTTCTGGAACCAGGGTCGTGGTTCTTGTGGCATATTGCCCAGATTTCCATGGATGTCCCGGTGATGAAAGATGACACCGTGTGCCTTATTATATAGGCTCTTGTCGTCGGTCAAGTGACAGCCTTGAATGTCGAAATCAGCACATGAGTGAATGTCAAAAGAACTTCCAAATGGCCACATCCAGATCAAGAGAATAGCGTCCAGTTCTGGATTGTCATCGCTGGAGATCACTTGAAAGTTCTGCTTTTCTGCTTGTGGTGTGGTTTGATTGGGGACATTAGTTTGATTCCCCTCTTGATTTTGCATGTCTGGACTGGCATAACATGCTTTTCCTTCAAACATCTTGTTTGAAAAGTGGGAGAGGATGTTAGGGTTGAAGTACATGTAGAAGAGACCAAGGAAGCACACTGCCAAGACTGCTAACCAAAGCAGGTCGTAGTACTTTTTCTTTGCAATTTACCATGATCATACCTGTGTGAGATGGAAAATACCTATGAAGGCCATCGCAAACAATAAACAGTGTCAATAATAATATTAATCCAAAAAACCCTGGTATAACTGCTGTAAAGTAATCTAGATTTTCTCAGAAAAATAAAAAATCAACTAAAACCAGCAACACACACACATCATCTTTAAATTAACTGAATTTGAAGACGTTGATTTAAAACTATTTAAGAAAACAACACAAGAAGCTTATATAAAAAGCCTGTGCTGTCAAGACTGGAATTATTTTCCATTGAACAGGAAGCAAATAGGAACATTTTGTAGTATCAACCGATAAGAGCAGACGCTCTTAAAACGACTTACAGTAGGATAAGTAAAAGGACATTCCCGAGGCAAGTAGGGTGAAATAGTTTTGCATCTGTAAAAAAAGTTTTGCATCGGTAGAAATATTTTTGCAGTTTTGCATGTGTGAACAAGAGCTGTTTGGACAAATCACATTGTCAGGGCGGGCTTTATACGATGATGAACAGATAATCAACAGTAACAAAATCCACGACGTCACCAAAGAGCGCTTGGGTTGAATTCGTTTTCAACAGACAACATACTACGTTGCTCTGATTGGTTGTAGGTCTATCGAATTGAGCGAATAGGCATTTTTTTCCGGGTACGGTTGAAACCATGTTGAAACACGCCCCATACTCACAGCCCAACGGAGCGGTATCAGACTCATATTCTGACTAGAATTATGAGTATAACAACGTCAGGCTAGGATTATGGGGGGTCACCTTGAAGTTCCGGGTGACAACAGGGGTTATAATGGGAGGTTTTGGGTGGGTTCGGGGCTCTTGAGTTGTGGCTCAACTGCTATTAACAACTGTTGGTAATCTGCTGTGTTACACCTAGGAAACACTGGCTGCGAAGCACCGCGCTGCGCCACGATCGGCTACGACTAAGCAAAAGCTGTTCACACCAGACGCGCTTTTCTCCGCGCCGGTCACCTATGGAAGGCCCAGTGGGCAAGTATTAATTGAACTTTGTTGCCCTATTTGTACTATAGCCATTTTATATTTTATTTCATTCTAAATCTTTTACATTTTTAGCCCCTTAGTATGAGTTACACTTGTACACTTCTTAAGATTCTTATGTATGGAAGCAAATCAGTGCCATAATGTTTTTAATTTTAAAAGGCATCGAATACTTAATATTGAAATTTAAACAACATTGAATTCTCATCTGAATATATTTCAATGTAAATTAAAATTCAGGTTGCTCAAATTCGAGCCTAAAAAAATCGACCCTATCAAATTCGAGCCGAAAATTTTCCAGCTGAAAAAATTGGAGCCCAAAAAATTGGAGCCTATAAAATTCGACCTGAAAAAATTCGAGTAAAAAAAACATCCGGGATAGCAAGTACAGTACTCCTCAGGCCCCTCTAAACCGGAACTCTCTCCTCAGGCCCCTCTAAACCGGAACTCTCTCCTCAGGCCCCTGAAGCCGGTGTTGGACCGAATTCTCACTCCCTCGCAGAATTCCACTCCCCTACGCGTGAACGCGAACCGAGGCAATTTAAGTGTGGATCCCTCCTCTTAGGCTTTGAGGAAACTGTCAGTAGGCTATTTAATTCATGTTTCAATAAAATATAATTTATGTTGTGCTGCAATTGAGAGCCTATACGATTTGTATGTCGTGCTACATGTAAAATCTGAATGATTCAAATACAAATATAGCTACAAGCAGCGATGCGGGTG
>CAEFZP010000473.1:15000-16444 GCA_903064625.1 Mallotus villosus | reverse complement strand
ACTTACCCTACTTGCCTCTTGGAATGTCCCTGTACTTTAGGTCGCACGCTCTGGGATAGAGACTTTCTGCTAAAAGTGACTAAATGGTGAACTACAAATAACTACTGTTAGGGAAATCGTTTTGGTTTGTTACAACGTTTCTGGCTTTTTGGATAGTTTTTTATATCGGCCGAAGCGGACTTAATCGGATTTTTAAATCACAACACACATAGATCAATCAAACACACACCCCAAATATTTGTATCGGACGGCTTTAAAAGTCCTTTAAATAAATAATCGGTCCGGCGCTTCTAAGTAGCATGGGGTGCTTGCTCCCCTCGGTTTACCAAGGCCTTAGTGTACGGATAAGGTCAGTTACAAACATGGGCTTTCCTGAAAGCCATTTTTGTGTGTGTGTGGTGTGAGAGTGGTGTGGGAACAGCAAGGGTGGTGTGTGTGTGTTTAAATAATAAAGAACAACAAAACAATTAATAAAACAGCAACATAACAAAACAAGGTGTGTGGTGTGTTTGTGAGAGTAGTTGTGTGTGTGTGGTGCTAAGCGTGTGTGCTCACACGTGTGTGTGTGGTGTGTGTGTGTGTTTCACCAGGGCTCTTTGTGTGTGTGTTGTGCGCGGTGGCTGTGTGTGGTGTGCTCCGCGCGTGTGTTGGTCCCCGGGGTGGTGTGTGTGTGTGTTTGCGACTGCGTGTGCTGTGTGGTGTGTGCGCGCAGTGTGTGTGTTGGGTGCGCGCGCGTGTGGGTTTAGTGTGTGTGTGTGTTGTGCGCGCTCTGGGTTGTTTGGTTGCTAGTGTTCGCCCCACGTGGTGGTGTGTGCGCGCGTGTGGTGTGTGTGCCTGTGTGTGTGCCGCGCGTGGTGGTTGTGTAGGTCGCGCGCTCGGGGTGTAACAGGTGTGTGTTTCTTCCCTCCAGCCCAGCTGCAAGCACTAACCCGCCCCCCTCTGGCTCCTCCCAGCCTCCTCCTTCTGGCTCCTCCTCCTCCTCCCTGGCTCCTCCCCCTCCTCTCTGGGCTCCTCCGCACGCTCCGAACCCGGCCCGCATCGAGAGCTTCGTGAACCACGGCCCGGGTGTTTCTCAGTGAACCTTCTCAGGTGAGGCACTAGAATTTCCGGTGCGCGGGAATACGGTTTTGGTGTCATGGTTTGCTCAGATGCCCCAGGTGCTTGCAGGATCTAAGGCCAGGGCCATCACACACAACAAGAACCCCCCATGGGTACACTTCGGCCCCCCCGCGGGTCATGCTTTACTACCTCCCCTCCAGGTCAGGGCCATGTTAAAAACCACCCAGCTCCCCCCCCAGGTGTCAGCTGTAACCACCAGGTCTCCCGCCCCGATGGTCTCCCCCCCCGGCTTTTCATGCTTTAAACCACCTCTCCCTCCCCCCCCCAGGTCATGCTGTAACCACCTCCCTCTCTCCCCTCCCCTGCAGGCACGCTTCACCCAAAA
>CAEFZP010000473.1:0-5000 GCA_903064625.1 Mallotus villosus | reverse complement strand
CAGTGACAGGTGTTGGAGACCTCTGCTAGAAAAACCTCTCCCACACATTGACCCACCCCCCGCCCTAAGCTCTGTGTTAAGGTGTGTGTGTCCTACCTGTGTGTGTAGAAGTGTGTGTGTGTGTGTAGAGGGACAACAGCTGTAATTGTCGTTAATCCTTCCTCACCACCAACCCTGTGAGACTCACTCTGCCCACACATACTCACACACACACTAACACACACATACTTCTCTTTCTGTCAGACAAGAAACACGCGCACACACACACTCACACGCGCACACACACACACACCACACACACACACTTCTCTTTCTGTCAGACCAGAAACACACGCGCACCACACATATACTTATCCCTCAGAACAAATAGTCATCTGCTATCGAAACCAAAATCTCTCTGAACAGACTGTTCCTGGTGACAGACACCGGCCAGCACACACCCTAACACCCTAACACACTCAGCACTGAACACACACACACACACACACAGACACCCTAACACACTCAGCACTGAACACACACACACACACAACACAGACACCCTAACACACTCAGCACTGAACACACACACACACACACAACACACACAGACACCCTAACACACTCAGCACTGAACACACACACACACACAGACACCCTAACACACTCAGCACTGAACACACACACACACACACACAGACACCCTAACACACTCAGCACTGAACACACACACACACACAGACACCCTAACACACTCAGCACTGAACACACACACACACACACACAGACACCGGCCAGCACACACCCTAACACCCTAACACACTCAGCACTGAACACACACACACACACACACACACTCACACACACCCTAACACCCTAAACACACTCAGCACTGAACACACACACACAACACACACACACACAGACACCGGCCAGCACAGACCCCTAACACCCTCAGCACTGAACACACACACACACACACAGACACCGTCCACACACACCCTAACACCCTAACACACTCAGCACTGAACACACACACACACACACACACAGACACCCTAACACACTCAGCACTGAACACACACACACACACACACACAGACACCCTAACACACTCAGCACTGAACACACACACACACACAGACACCCTAACACACTCATCACTGAACACACACACACACACACAGACAACCCTAACACACTCAGCACTGAACACACACACACACACAGACACCCTAACACACTCAGCACTGAACACACACACACACACACAGACACCGGCCAGCACACACCCTAACACCCTAACACACTCAGCACTGAACACACACACACACACAGACACCCTAACACACTCAGCACTGAACACACACACACACACACAAGACACCGGCCAGCACACACCCTAACACCCTAACACACTCAGCACTGAACACCACACACACACACACACACTCACACACACCCTAACACCCTAACACACTCAGCACTGAACACACACACACACACACACACACTCACACACACCCTAACACCCTAACACACTCAGCACTGAACACACACACACACACACACAGACACCGGCCAGCACACACCCTAACACCCTAACACCCTAACACACTCAGCACTGAACACACACACACACACACACACACACACACACCCTAACACACTCAGCACTGAACACACACACACACACACACAGACACCGGCCAGCACAGAAGCAGGACTGACTGAAACAGCCTCTCTTTTCCAGTCAGAGGGCACTTCCTGGTCAGAGAGCACTTCCTGGTCAGAGAGCACTTCCTGGTCAGAGAGCACTTCCTGGTCAGAGGGCACTTCCTGGTCAGAGAGCACTTCCTGGTCAGAGGGCACTTCCTGGTCAGAGAGCACTTCCTGGTCAGAGGGCACTTCCTGGTCAGAGAGCACTTCCTGGTCAGAGGGCACTTCCTGGTCAGAGAGCACTTCCTGGTCAGAGGGCACTTCCTGGTCAGAGGGCACTTCCTGGTCAGCTAAAGAACTTCCTGCAGGGTCAGTGCTGATCATTACAAGTGGACGAGGGTTTAGGTTTTTATAACAACACAGGGACTGGGTCAACAGTAACTGACACACACACACACACACACACACACACACACACACACACCACACACACACACACACCCTCCCCCTCTGCTGCAGCCTGGTGAGCAGGGCTCGTGTGACAGGAGGGGGTGGAGGAGACGTGAGAGTTTAGAGTTCAACATCAGAACATCATGCTCCTACCTGTCAGCACTAACCACTTACTCTTCAACTTCAACTTTCAACTTGATTTATCCTTCAAAAGGAAATGAGTGCAGCAGGGGTCAGAAACACAGACACAGAACATCGCCGCCAAATGCCAACAACATTACACAACACAGAACACACAATAGAGACACACCTTCCCCCCAAACCCAGTACAGGGTCCAATTGGGACAGTAGCCCACAGCATGAATCCATCATAATGGCCAATGGCAGGGGAAAATAAATAAATAATATTAAAAAATAAAATCTAGATGTCAGCCAAGTGAATTTAGGTTCCTAATAGCGACAGGAATGAAAGAATATCTGGCACGACCAGTTCAGACCAGTTCAGACCAGTTCAGACCAGTTCAGACCAGTTCAGACCAGTTCTTAACCCAGGTAGCTTAAAGCAGCGATCTGAAGGGAGAAAAGTGGGTGATCAGGGCAGTTTGTGTTTAGCCTTGTACCCATAACCCGTTCGGTTTATATATCTTGTAACTGCGCTAGCAGAAACAAAATAAATAAATAAATACAGATCTAACACTAAACACAGGGAACTCTAAAGGCTAACACTAAAGGTTATTTAGTGCTCTCACACACTCACACATTCTTTAGTCCACTAAAGACTCATGTTCAAACCAGGCAGGCTCATATTTCATGGCAGAAGGGGTCAGAGTTGAAGGCCCACAGCCAGGCTGTTTCCTGCTCCCCCTCCCAGGGAGGGAAAGGTCAAAGTGGGGGTGTTTACTGTGTAGATCCCCAGGCGGAAGTAGAGAAGGTAAAATAGCAGGAGAGAGGACTGTCCAGGAGGCTGGAAGACCCAGAGAGGCCTGACAGAAGCCTGGGGCTCCATTAACTCAACGCCCAGGAGAGGAGCTCATAAACCAGGCCGCCACGGCCGGAAAAAGGGGGTGGGGCGGGGAACGAGAAAGGAGGCCCTTGGAGGGAGTCAGGTGGCTAAGCGGTTAGGGAATCGGGCTACTAATCAGAAGGTTGCCGGTTCGTCCTGGCTTTGCAAAATGATGTTGTGTCCTTGGGCAAGGCACTTCACCCTACATGGCTCAGGGGGAATGTCCCTGTACTTACTGTAAGTCGCTCTTGATAAGTACGTCTGCTAAATGACTAAATGTAATGTAAATGTAAAATGTAGTAGCCTCCCCTCTCCTCCCCCCCTCCCCTCCCCCCTCCCCTCCCCTCACCCCTCCCCCTCCCCTCCCCTCTCCTCTCCTCTCCTCTCCTCTCCTCTCCTCTCCTCTCCTCTCCTCTCCTCTCCTCTCCTCTCCTCCCCCCTCCCCTCCCCTCCCCTCCTCTCCTCTCCTCTCCCCCATTGTTGTGTGGTACAGTGGTCTTCCAATGATCAGCAAGCGTAAGCTTACAAAGCTGGTAAATGTAGCATCTAAGGTGGTTGGGGTACAGCGGCCAATGCGTGAGAGTCGGCAGCCTAGCTGTTTCACCAACGATGGGCAATGTGCCATTTCTACATCAGGGAACTTGGATAGCCGAAGTCATTTCACAATTAGATTTTCTAGCGTGTAACCTAGACCCAATTAGTCGTTGGAAAAAATCACGATACAGCGCACACACAGCACGGTGCGTCACACTGCAGCGACGCGAGTGTTGAATGACGTTGCGTTGGTACATTTCGCCTACAGATGTACCTGTCATTCTGCACAACAATATAACAGGCTAAGCTAGGGCTACAAAACAGCGACCAGTGGCACGGCGGCCTAAAGTGTTTAAGTAACATAGCCTACCTTTGATGAGCTTTGGTTTTCTGCACAAAACTTTCTGCACGAACAAGCTGACGTTAATTAGTTGATTGGCTTGTGATCGCGTTCCCCACAGCTGGCGGAACTTGTCATAAAGTTAGCGATAACAAAACCCACCCATTTAGAGGGAAGATATGATTGTCAATTTTACTGTCAATGGAAATTGACATAACAATTATTCTTCAAGTCTTTCATTGAATTACTATTAATCGGCCCTCTGTGGCTGGACCACCAATCACAGAGCTGCAGCTTTCCTCCCAACAACGGAGGCAGCAAAATTCTGATAGGGTGACAAAAGTTTTTTTTTAAATTTAATCAGATTATGAATTGATACAATTATTTAATACATTACTTTTAAAATATATATATTTGAATATATTAGGCCTAGAGGGCCTTGACAGTTCCCCCACAAACAATACAACTATGAACGTTTACAAACAGCACATCACAAAAAACAACATCATACAAAATATAGGAATATACATCAGAAAACAACAACTGACTCCTGGGAAACATAGGAGTTAGCTCTCTGTGTGTTCTGGTAGCAGGAGTTAGCTAGCTCTCTGTGTGTTCTGGTAGCAGGAGTTAGCTAGCTCTGTGTGTGTTCTGGTAGCAGGAGTTAGCTAGCTCTGTGTGTGTTCTGGTCGCAGGAGTTAGCTAGCTCTGTGTGTGTTCTGGTCGCAGGAGTTAGCTAGCTCTCTGTGTGTTCTGGTAGCAGGAGTTAGCTAGCTCTCTGTGTGTTCTGGTAGCAGGAGTTAGCTAGCTCTCTGTGTGTTCTGGTAGCAGGAGTTAGCTAGCTCTCTGTGTGTTCTGGTAGCAGGAGTTAGCTAGCTCTCTGTGTGTTCTGGTAGCAGGAGTTAGCTAGCTCTCTGTGTGTTCTGGTAGCAGGAGTTAGCTAGCTCTCTCTGTGTTCTGGTAGCAGGAGTTAGCTAGCTCTCTGTGTGTTCTGGTAGCAGGAGTTAGCTAGCTCTCTGTGTGTTCTGGTAGCAG
>CAEFZP010000472.1:0-26911 GCA_903064625.1 Mallotus villosus | reverse complement strand
CGGGGAGGGGAGGGGAAGGGGGCAACACACAAAACTGGTTGTTTGTGTCTTGTCAACAGAGTTCCACTTTGTCTGATTCCACTAGTTTATAAGAATCCTGGAGAAAAATAATGACACGGACGTACCTAATCGCAGTGATGAATGAAAGAAAATAGTTTAGAACAATATGGAGAATGGAAAGCACTGTGCTGAGCGAAGAAAACTAATTTAGTGTGCCGTCGCACAGAAACCTTGCGTGCCGTTCACGAAACCAGTGCGCGAAGGAAAACAACGGTCCCTTTGGTCCCTTTCAAAACCGCTGGAACGTCGTTAGAAAACCATTAGTTCACTCTTTAGCCTGCGATGCACATCAGGCTTGGATACCCGTATCAGTCCCAGACAGGCCCAGGCAACTGTTTAACGCACTGCTAGACAGCCAGGTCCCTGTTACACAGCCCTGTTAACAGCCACCGTTAGACAGCCCCTGTTACACAGCCCTGTTAGACAGCCCCTGTAAACAGCCTCACTGTTAGATCAAGCCCCTGGTACACAGCCACTGTTCTTAGTTACAGCCAGGGCCACTGTTATCACCGCCTACTGTTAAGACAGCCAGGCCCACGGTTAACAGCCATGTAGACAGCCCTGTTACACAGCACTGTTAGACAGCCCAGCGGCCACTGTACACAGCTCACTGTTAGGACAGACAGGCCAATTGTTACCAGCCACAGCTTACACAGCCAGGAGCATGTTACACAGCCATGTTAGACAGCAGGCCACTCCTGTTTCTGTTACACAGCCACTGTTCCAGACAGCCCTGTTACACAGACAATGTTTACATCAGACCATGGGCCACTGTGACTTCAGCCAACGTTACACAGCAGGCCCTTGGTACACAGCCACTGTAACACAAGCCACTGTTACACAGCCCACAGTTAGACAGCAGGCCCTGTTACACACCGCCACGTTAGACAGCCACTGTACACAGACCACTGTTATCCACAGCCAATGTTACACAGAAGTTGCTTCACTTTGTTTCAGCTTAACACACCGACGGCAGATGAGCGTTGGTGCCGAACCGCAGGAGGACGCGTGGGTCAGAGGAGGGGAGCTTAGAGCTTGATGATAGCTCAGGAGAGCAGGGTGGGGGGGTTTCAGGGTGTGGGGGGGGGGGGGGGGGGGGGGATGGGGGGGATAGGGGGCTCCTCATGAGGAGAGACGTTTGTGGGATTTGTTGCTAACCTGGGGACGAGCGGGGGGGGGGCGTGGGGGGGGTGGGAAGGAGTGGACGCTCTGGAGTATGTCTGTGGGGGCTGGGGGCAGGGTTTTGTGAAGGAGAAGTGGGGAGGGGAGAGGATTTGGGTTTTGTAGGGTACTCGTGTCAGGTTTCAGCAGTAGAGGTGGCTGCAACTTTGGACCACAATGACAAGGCCCAGTGTTTTCTATAGCAACATACAGGGATTACTGGATCCTTGGTACTTTCCGATTATCAATCGAGCGACACACTTTGGAACTAGATTGTTGCTAACAGGGATGTCCTGACACTCATTCTTTCTCTAGAGTCGAGTTGCGACAAGTATTACGTGTTTGGGTTTTTTTTTGTTTTTTGTTTTTTGTTTTATTGCCTTCTTGTTTATGTTGTCTTCTTGTTCGTGTTTACTAACGTTCAGCTTTTTGTGCCCTCTCTTTTCCAGGCCTGTCTCTGGAGTTGTGTGATGACTGTATTTCCCCTCCGTTTCGGTTTCCTAAGTGTACCGTCTTTCCCGATGCCGAGGGGAGAATCTGAGCCCGATCATTTGAGGTATGCAAGAGAATTGTCCAGCAATGTGAGCTCGCGATGTAGCGATGCTGATGTCATGAGGAGAAAAGAAAGGGGAGAGACTCAAGAGATAGGTGGAGAGGGTAGAGAGAGAGAGGGGAGAGCGATGGGAGAGAGCGAGAGAGAGAGAAGATGAGAGAGGAGCAAACGCAAGAGAGAGACGCTAGGCAGAGTCAGCGAGTTACGGTTAACCGAGGATTCCGTTGCATTTTCTGGATATCATCTAATTGTAAGCCGTATTGAGGAGAGTAGGCAGCCGGAGAGGAGACGATGAGAGCAGAGATTGGAGGGGAGAAGACGAGTGTCGGACGCAGAGGAGTCATAGCTCCTCAGTTATAGCTTTTACTTATATATCTCTCTCTACACTTCAGCTCCCAATAATGGGAAGCTTGTTTTCTTTGTGTCCATTTTAAGCACAGGCCTCTGAGGCTGGCCTCGTTTTGATTCTGTGAGGACCTATTAGGGTGGAGCAGGTAAGGTTGGAGCAGACGGCTTTCGGGATCTACCATGGTTCTTCTGAGTGGACGCGGGGTTACTGCCTGTTGGTTATGTTGGCTTGGAATTGTATGTGTGTATGTATGTCTGTAGGATGTCTGTCTGTATGTACTGTGTGTCTGTCGTGTCATGCTGTATGGTTTGTATATGTCTTTTTTTGTATGCATGACTGCCTATGCTGCCTGAAATGACTGCTGTATGGTTGGTGTTGTACTGGTTATGCCTGCTATGTCTGCCTGTATGTCTGTGCCGGTATGTATGTCTGTCTGTCTGTCGGTCTGTGCCTTCTGTCTGTTGTCTGCCTTGTTGTTGTCGTCGGTCTGCCTGTCTGCATTCCTGCCTGCATGCCTGTACTTTGTCTATCTGTCTGCCTGTTTATCTATCATGTGGTCGGATTGACCAGACATCAACTGTGGGCCCGTGAAGCCACAAACAAGCTGCCCAATGCTTCCTCCCTCTCACCTGGTTTTTTACAAACAGACACTCTTCTCAGACTCAACTCAGTGTCTTTGGAGAAATGTTATACTAATATGCCTATATAACATCGATACTTAAAGGCCCTGTTATCTCTTATAAGAACCCACTCAATGTTACCACACCCCCCCAGGCCCTCTCGAACCACAGGCGACATTGAGACGCGTCACCCCAGCCCCTTACGCGTACAGATGTCACCTCCAGTATGAGGAACAACCACAATGCCCGAGAACAGAGTCATAGAAGCACCGCGAGTGAGTTGAGCTCGGGCTGTGATGTCAGTCGGAACCCTCTAGGCGTGTTGAGAACAAGTCACAGGCAGCACGTATTTGATGAGGTGCGCCCTCCCCTGTGTGAGTGGACGCGGAATGGCTGTGTGTGTGATGGTGGAATCAGTGTATGGAATGGGTGTGTGTGGTGTGTGTGTGTGACCGGTCTGTGTGTGTGTGTGGATGGTGAGGTGCGCGTGTATAGTGGGGGTGGATGGTTGTTCTGGACGTTGGTTAGAGTCGGTTCTGCTGCAAATACTCAATCAAGATTCTAAGGATTGATGATATTACCAGAACCAGCGACCTGTTCCTCATAAAACCAGAGGAAGGGAAGTTCACGTGGAATAAGGATATTGTTGCATGTTACGAGAGGACATGTGCTTTTAGATTAACCAGAAAGTCAGTGGAAATAGATCATGCCCTATGCCGTGATGAAAACTGATCTTCTCTTCCTGTCCTGTACACCGCCTATCACTCCACTACTACCTATCATCCTAGACACCCTCCTGTTGTAAAAAATCTTGTCCATCCCCCTATCATCTATACTTTCTATCCCCCTCCCTCTCCTCTACTCCTCCTCCTTTCTGTTCCCATCCCCTCTCACTTCTCGCCTCCCTCCTTTCTTCTCCCATATCATTCTCTCCTCACCTATCATGTCTCGCCTCACTCACATTTTCTGTTCAATTCACCATCTCCTCCTCCCCTCTTTCCTCCCCTCTCCTCACCTCCTCCCTCCTTTCTGTCTCCTCCCTACTCCCTTGCGTGGTCTATCCTACTCTCTCTCTCCAGTCTCGCCTCCGCGGAGGGTCAATTAAGCTACCTAAAAGCACCCACATACGCTATGTCACAAATATGCATCCCGCCAGCGCACAATGGAGCTGACTACTTCCATTAAATATAAAGCAATATCTAGCGTCTTGAATACACGGCCGGAGCCCTGGGTTTAGGGAGGTTGCGGGAGAGAGAGACATACCATACTGAACAGTGTTGCAGTATTTATATCCCTGACAGAATACAGAGATGACAGAGAAAAAATGTGTGAAGTTGCTCGACACATACTGATGAAGGCAGAGGAAGCTATGAGGAGGTGTACAAAGTGAGTGTTGTGGGGCTTTTTCTTGGCAACCGTATTGAAGGCGGTGGGACACCCACACATTCAGTACACTCACACAGCCCTGGACACACACACATACACTCACACACCCTGCCACACACACTACACACAGAACACAGTGCTTTAACATGAGGTGGGTGACAGCACATAACTTTACATACGACTCACACACCCTGACCAACATACACATACACTCCACACCACCCTGACACACCAACACAGCTGGACACATGAACTACGGTTCTTTAACGGTGACCACCAGTCCTCCTCGTTAGCTAAAGCGTTATAAGATGTAACCCAATCTTGCGGTTCTTCATTCCTACTGTAACTGAGAGCGCTACCTGGTGTGATGCCTGTGTGTCGGCTTGATGTATCGACCCTGATGAGACTCGACACAGGAGAATATCATGTGTGTTTGGACAATAGCCGTGCATTACACACCAGCCCTACTTAGTATATCTTAGCATGTTGAGAGAGAGAGCAAGGTAGAGAATGGGGTGAAGCGAGAGGGACGCGCGACTAGCAGATAGACGCTGAGAGATGAGGAGGGATGAGACAAGGAGAAACAAAATGGAGCCGGCGAGCAAAACGCGGAGAAACACAAGAGAAAAAAGAAGAGAGAAGAGCGAGCAATAGCAGAGCGCCCGCCCAAACACATATACGCGCTAGCCACACAAGCCACCGTCGACGAGAACCCGCCTCAGGCTGCGCCCACATCCCATGACTCTCCTCTCTCACTCTCTCTCTCGCCATCCCTCCCTACCTCAGGCCTGTGCTGATCTGTCTGCCGTTTCCCCTGACAACCGTCACTTGGTGATGAGACACCAGTTAGAGTCCCCCGAGGTGCGCAGTATCATGACGATCTCCCACAGTAGTAACAACATCTCGTTCCCACCCAAGCTGTCCAGTGAAAACGGAATGAGATGAGTGAGTGACTGAGTAGGTACTGGATGTGATGCATGGATGAAGGAGAGATGTAGGAGAGTAGAACAGTTAAGTGAAGGAGCAGGGACGAAGGCAGCAATGAATGAGTGACATGAATGAGATGAATGAATGAACGGAATGACTGAATGAATGATATGAATGAAGAGTGAAAGAGGAGTGAGTGGGTGACGTGACGGTGTGACCCCTGGCTGTAGAGCGGGGTCACCAGACACAGGCAACAGGAGAGGCCAGCCGTACTCACGGGGCCAGAGCTGACCTCTGACTTCATCAGGTCAGCTGACCACTCAGCACATAGCCTAGCAGACACATGACTCCTCACCACACACACACCCACACACAAAGATACCCATACCACATCCTCTCCCATGATTCCAGCCCCTGGACACCTGACTCTCCTAATAGATCTAATAGACCAGCCAACTGCCATATGGCATTTTAACCCAACAATGTGTGGCGCGTGTGTGTGTGCGTGCGCTTTATCATGAACGTACATTTGGCAGTCAAACTCCCCGGGCTGAAACCATGGAGAGAGGAGAGAGGAAAGGAGAGGGAGAGAGAGAGAGAGGAGAGAGGAGAGAGAGAGCGGAGATACGAGGAGAGAGGAGAGATGGATGAGAGGCGCTGGGATGAGAGGAGAGTGAGAGGAGAGTGGAGAGAGGTGGCAGAGAGGAAGACGAGGAGAGATGGTGTTGAGAGTTTTATCCCTGTAATCAAACACAACGCCGGTCCTTTCTCTAAACAGAGGAGACAGGTGCACTCCTATTGGCAGTTGAGATTGCCAGCAGATAAAAACGGTACTTAAACCTCCCTTCTCCTCCGTCATTCCCTTTCTCTATTTCATCCGTTTGTTTCTGGGCTCGTCTCCACTGAGAGCGGGGCTGTGTCTTCGTCTCGAGACTCCGGTAGTCCCGGTGGGCACAGGCGTTCTCATGACCGGCCCGCGTGACGGCGATGAACGCTCGAGCTGTCTACGCACAAAACCTCATGATTGGAGCCGTGCTGTTAGCCACTTTTGTTTTCAGTTTCTTTAGCCTACCCCCCGCTTGACTGCTTGTGTACACTGTACATGTGGTTGCTTTTAATGTTTATTATCAGTAAGAAAGAGGGTCTTTGTTGGGTCTTTTGTTATGACGAAATATATATTTTCAATAATATGCATATTAAATACCACATTGTGAGTGATTTGCATAGTGTGAAAGTATGGACATGAGCCATAATTGATTGGTATCTCGTGTTCGTCCTCCCAAATGTAATACAATGCATCCTACGAATAAATAATCATACTAATGACATAAAAAGCCCTTGCCATTCCGCTTACGTTCTCGCGGTTCGAATCGATATCTCCGCCGACCGCAAGCAATTATTTAATTTCAAAGGGGATTGGGGCGAGAGACTTGAGGGCCCGTCTCCACAGTTTTTCTGTTCAATTAGACAAAACCTCAACCGACGCTGAGCGTGCTCAGTTTTAGCTCTCCAGTCCAACGGCGGAAAACAGAAAATAACTCGACTATACCGCTCCATTCAAATGGTCGTTGAGTCTCACAAGTGTACACACATTAAAAAGAGTGCTGCTAGGACTTTTTTGACACTATAAATGAGCTGTCTGGTATTATAGGGATTGGCTTAGTGATTTAAGTTCGGTTATTTTCCATTACTTTGCTTTCAGACAGATCTCCCCATCAAATGTGTCTTCATCTGGAGTTTTCTTTCTACCACGAAAAACGATCCTTCAATACAGAGACAAATTGTTCCACAGACATGTGTACCATAAGGAGAATTAAGGGCCGTCGATTGGAGTCAAACTATAGGCTCAAGCGGTGCAGACAGAAAAAGCGGCTGTATTTACGACCTGGCCGTCATTAGGCCTGTATTAAGGCTGCAGCAAGCACCGTGACGTTGTAATAATTGTCAGCTTTGCCTCGCGGGGTATAGCGACGCAAAGGAGCACTTAGGGAGAGTCACGCCTGGTTTTTCTCCGGTGGAAGTGGTAAATATATAGGACCCTACGGCAATTAAACACACGCAAGCTGTAGCCCTAATTACCCTTCCCCTCACAACCGATTTCTCTCTCCATCCCAACCGCCACACTAAAGGTTCCACTGCAGCCTATAGGTGCCAAAGATGGCTCCCTGGCTGAGACAAGAAAGGAGGTTTTAAAGGAATTTAGCCTTTTTCCTCCACAAGTGTTGAACAGATTATCATCAGCACTATGGAGTCGGCATCTCGGTGTGGCGCTACAGGAGGAAGCCTGCGTATAGTGCTACTGAATGACTTCCAGAGACACAGTAAGCGGTCTTCAAGGAAATGAAACATTCAGCCTTTGAAATACCACATCCAACTGCTGTCCTTAATTAACTTGAAGGGATGTAGAAAAGCTCATCTTTCAACAATTCTGTTCAGTGAGGTGGTTTTCAGTCATAAGTTAACAAACATACAAAACAAAACAACCTTTGGAGCCAAAACTCTGCAGATGATAATGTAACCACTAGTTTCCTACGGTTTTCCAAACAGTTATCTTAAATGTTCCTAACACACACACAAGGACACTGAGTAAACAAACTGGCACATAACCACACAATAACCTTGTCACACACACACACACACACACACACACACCCTTCACACCAGTTTCAGTGAGAGATGAGTAACCTATTATGACAGCATAGCTTGCAACTCAATACACCAGCTTGGCTGCGTGTTTGTTTTAGATCATGTCTGCCAATACAACACACTGCTGGCCCCGGATGACTACGCCCTTCCTCAGGCGGTGCGACGCTACAACACAAATCCAGGTCACCCTAAGGGGAGAACTGAGATCAAAGGGAAAAAATAGTAAAGATGTTTTAGCGACAATAGCAGAGGAGCTCCCATTGTTAAATGGGTCATGGCTGAGTGTAACCAGGCTCGTCTGGACATCATCGTCCGTCCCCTCCTCATCTCCTCTCCTCACCTCCTCACTCCTCCCCTCATCATCTCCTCCCTCATCATCATCCTCGTCTCCTCCCGTCGCCTCCTTGGAAGGTCGGGGTTAGAGGGTTGCAGGAGTCCAGTTCCAGTGTTTCCATTTCAGACGGAAAAAAAGAATACATGGAGAAGAAACACAGGAGTCTCCTAGGAGATGACATGTGACATATGTCCCTTCCTCCTCCTCCTCCCCTCATCCGCGTCATCCCGCCTCCTCCTCCTCCTCTTCCTCCTCCTCGATTTCCTCCGTCCTCCTCCTCCTCCTCTCTCCTCCTCCTCCTCCAGTTACAGCCTGGGTGTCAGCATCAGTCTCCTCCCTAACCCCTGACCCTGGATCCAGCTGCTACTTGAGAGGACAGACTGACGGCGTCTCCGTTTCTCCCGGTTAACACGCCCGCCGACGGACGCGGCCCACGCCAGGTACGAGCCCCGCTGCACGGACGCCGTCGCAGGGAAGAACCCGATTGGCTGAGAAAACAAACTCTGCTGGGAAAGGAGACCCCTTTGCGCGAGTTCTCAAACGAAGCTCCTCGGAGAGAAGCAACGTGTGGCCGAAACGCTCCAATCTCCAATAATGGCGTGCTGATTGAAGAATGTCTCGGCGGTTTTCTCGTGTGTGTAAACTGTCATCACCGGTGGAGGCGGCAGGCCGGGCACTCTGCCACACGGGTCCACACAGCCTCAGACCTCCATTAAATTGTCAGTCAAGAGTTCAATGTTGTAGAACCACAATCAATGCACCACCAGACACAGTGGTCTGGCTGGGGGAGGCACGGACCAATCAGACGACCGGACAACTCGTTTTCTTCTACAGGGAACATGGCTGACAGACACACAACACACACATGAACCCTCGCACACACACACCAGACATGAACCCTCGCACACACACACAAGACACACACACACACATGAACCCTCGCACACACACACAAGACACACACACACAGTACTTTGTATGCAAGGGCTAGTTTCCTAAATCAAATGAGCAGCTCAGTTTCAATTACATGCCTGATTTTTGCATATATCCCTCTGTCCGCACAGACCCGTTAATGGGTTTACAGAGACAGTAAAGTCTCTCTGCTGGAGAAATAACAGTTGACTTTGGGAATGAAAGCTGTGTGCTGTGTCCCTAATCAGATGAGAGGAGAGAGGAATGAACCCATCACTATGCAGAGGGCAACTCTACCTGCCCCCCCCCAAGAGCCTGCCCCGCTCTGACCCTCGCTCTACACCTCCCTCTTCCTCGCCTCTCTCTCCGTCACTCTGTCTTTCTCAGTCCCTCCTTCCTGTCTCACCCTCTCTCTCTCTCCCTCTCTCTGCCTCTCTCCCTCTCTCTGCCTCTCTCCCTCTCTCTTGCCTCTCTCCCTCTCTCCCTCCCTCTCTCTCTCCCACACTCTGTGCTCCTACCATAGCATGCATGAATCAGAGACCCCAGGCTTCCCTGCTGAGCCAGGGCTGGGTGAGTGAGGCAGGGCTGGTGTGTGAGTCAGGACAGTGTAAGACAGGGCAGTGTGAGGCAGGGCAGTGTAAGACAGGGCAGTGTGAGGCAGGGCAGTGTGAGGCAGGGCAGTGTGAGGCAGGGCAGTGTAAGACAGAGCAGTGTGAGGCAGGGCGATGTGAGACAGGGCAGTGTGAGGCAGGGCAGTGTAAGACAGGGCAGTGTGAGACAGGGCAGTGTAAGACAGAGCAGTGTGAGGCAGGGCGATGTGAGACAGGGCAGTGTGAGGCAGGGCAGTGTGAGGCAGGGCAGTGTGAGACAGGGCAGTGTAAGACAGGGCAGTGTGAGGCAGGGCAGTGTGAGGCAGGGCAGTGTAAGAAAGGGCAGTGTGAGGCAGGGCAGTGTGAGCAGGGCAGTGTGAGGCAGGGCAGTGTTAGACAGGGCAGTGTGAGGCAGGGCAGTGTGAGGCAGGGCAGTGTGAGGCAGGGCAGTGTAAGACAGGGCAGTGTGAGGCAGGGCAGTGTAAGACAGGGGCAGGGTGAGGCAGGGCAGTGTGAGGCAGGGCAGTGTAAGAAGGGCAGTGTGAGGCAGGGCAGTGTGAGGCAGGGCAGTGTGAGGCAGGGCAGTGTTAGACAGGGCAGTGTGAGGCAGGGCAGTGTAAGACAGGGCAGTGTGAGGCCAGGGCAGTGTAAGACAGGGCAGTGTGAGGCAGGGCAGTGTAAGACAGGGCAGTGTTAGACAGGGCAGTGGTGAGGCAGGGCAGTGTGAGGCAGGGCAGTGTTAGACAGGCAGTGTGAGGCAGGGCAGTGTTAGACAGGGCACTGTGAGGCAGGGCAGTGTGAGGCAGGGCAGGGTGAGGCATGGCAGTGTGAGACAGGGCAGTGTGAGGCAGGGCAGTGTGAGGCAGGGCAGTGTGAGACAGGGCAGTGTGAGGCAGGGCAGTGTGAGGCAGGGCAGTGTGAGGCAGGGCAGTGTACGACAGGGCAGGGTCTCTGTGAGGTCTCCTCTCAGCAGAGTGATAAGTGTGTCCCAGTCCACGCTCCATGAGCTGATGGTCAGACACACTGAACACTGGGGCCTTGTGTGTGTGTGGGGGGGGGCTGTGTGTGTGTGCGGGGGGCTGTGTGTGTGTGCGGGGGGGCTGTGGTGTGTGTGTGTGTGTGGGGGGGGCTTGTGTGAGGGGGCCTGTCGTGTGTGTGTGTGTCGAGACACTTGTGTGAGTAGTCTGTGAATAGGCCTGTGTGCTTGTGCGCGTCGGTCAGTGTGTGTGTGTGTGTGTGTGTGTGTGTGTGCAGCTGCTACGCTGGCTACCAGGCACACGACCGTCCGTGCCACATGGCTGCAATTTGTTCATTAGCTATGTAATAATGTACACACACACAGAGCTAACACTGTTCTGGGGCTCACTGATTGGATTGTGAAATGGAACACTCTCCTGGATTCACTTGTAGTATGCCAACAACTGTGACTGACTGGTGACTGGGGGAGGGTGGAGGGGTAGTGGGGGTATGGTGGAGGGGGTAGTGGGGGTAGGGTGGGGGGGTATTGGGGGTAGGTGTGTAGGGGGTAGTGGGGTCGGTTGGCGGGGTAAGCACCCACTACAGGGGTTCAAGGTGATACGTTGTGTCGTTGTCTGCTTTCCCGTATGGCGTGAGTGGTCGTGGTTCTAGTGTGTAAGTGTTACGTTTGCCTCTTGTTTGTCCGATCCGTGTGCCGTGGTCTATTGGGTCTTGGCTGCTTGGGATCCGGAGTGTGACCTGAGCTAGGGGACGGTGTTCTGGTGACTATTGTGTTTGAACCAGCTTGTTGAATTATTTGCGACTGTTGTTTGAGTCTGTGGTAATTGGTCATGTCTTTCCATTGTCTCGTCCACGCTGGTGGGTTGCTGGATGGTGCTGTGCTGGTGGCTTGCTAGATGGTTGTATTAGTTGTGATTGCTTACATCTAGTCAGAGCTCTGTTGGAAACGTTTGTTCATACTGGACGATTACAAGACTGCTGTCATCATGTGTCAGAGTGCTGGTGAGTTAGAACGAGTAACAAACTACAGAGGTCAGATGAGAAACCTTCCTTGACTATATGCTCAATACCATTAGTCAGTATCGCTGTGGTGGAGGGGGAAGGGGATTGGAGGTGTGTGCGGGGAGTAGGATCTTGCGTAACACACACACACACACACACATCAGTCAGTCACCACACACACCCGACACACACATATCAACCACCTTTCCACATCAGGTCATTTCTCCTCACTATGTGACACAACGACAATGGACCTCAAATGGGCGAAGAAGGTCTTTAGCACGCAGCACACCTACACACACCCAAAACCTCTCCCCAGCACACACACCACACACTTCCGCCCTCCACTCACCTGCACTGGGATGCCTCAGTCCTGATGTCACCCAGCCTCCATCAGCCCCACTTCAACACACGAGTGTTCACCACTGAGGCCCACTGAAACCAAGAGGGCCACTCCCCATGGCGATCCCAGCGTAACCATTTTAATGCTTCACGTCTCTCACTCACCCCTCTCTCTCTCTCCTCACCCCCTCTCTCTCTCTCTCTCTCTCTCACCCCTCTCTTCTTCCTCTCTCCCCACCCAATCTCTTCTCCTCTCTCAACCCCTCTCTCTCTCCCTCAACCCCCGCCCCTCTCTCGGTCCCCGTCACACCCCTTCTCTCTCTCGTCGCCACCCCTCTCTCTCTCCCTCACCCACCCCATCTCTCGTCTTTCCCTCCCACCCCTCTCTTCTCCTCCCTCACCCCTCTCTCCCTCCCTCGACCCCCCTCTCTCTCTCTCTCCCCCCTCTCGGTGCTCGTCCCTCAACGCCCTCTCTCTCCTCCCGTCCCCCCTTTTCGCTCTCTCTCCCTCACCCCTCTCGGGGTTCTCTCTCTCCTCGCTCTTCCTTCCCATCCCCCCTCTCGTCTCAGGGGGGGCGGGTGTCGGCCGTGGCTCTGGCCCTCCCCGCCACAGTCTCTCTCCCTCACCGCCTGCATCTCTCATCACCTTGCGACACAAGGAAGGAGGGGAGAGGGGGGGGCGGGCAGGGGGGTTGGGGAGAGAGACGGGAAAGGAGAGGGGAGTAAACGACGCCTGCCTGCCCGCCCGTCGGTCGGTGCGGAGAGGCGTCGCGGCAAGTGTGGGGCCCATCCCAAGGTGGGATGGAAGGCGCGGGTATGCGCGGAGTCTCGGGGCGTGCCCGTCCCGCCCCTCAGAATAGGTAAGTCTAATGGGCGCCACTGCGTGTGGAGTCCCTCCCAGGAAGCGGAGGCAGCGATGCTCTCGTCGGGGTGCGGGTTGTCCGCGGTCCGCGCCAGGCCCTCTAAGGGTTCTTCTCCCGATCCCTCCCCTCAGGTACATCCCGGCGGTTCCCTCCCCGGGCCGCGTCTCTCTGCCCTCTCTCCCCCGTCCCTTCTCTCTGCTTGTCTCTCTTGTCTCTCTCTCTCACTGCTCTACTTCTGGGTCGGTGTCTTCTCAAATCTCCTCTCATCTCCTCAACTCTCAGGGTCTGCACAGGGCATCCTCCTGGTCGTACTCTGCTGCTCTCTCATCCCTTCTGCTCTGTCCGGGCTTTCCTCAGTGCGAGAGGGTGGAGGGGCATCCAGGAGAGGGGGGAGAAGACATCGTGGGGAGGGACCAACGAAGGAAGGGGGCTGGAGGGAGGATAGAGATAACAAAGACCATTCAAAGTAAAAGCTAGAGGGAGGGGGGCACCGTCGGGGAGTAGCTTACAGGGGCGGAGGCGAGCGCCTGGGAAGTGCTGCGGGAACTTCCTTGCTAGGTGGCGGGGAGGAAGAGGGAGGGGGCTCGGGACTTGTCTAATCTCAATCAATCTCTCCTTGTGTCTCTCCCACCCCGTTCTCGTCCCTCCCCACCCATCTCCAAGGGTCTTTTCCCGCTGCTCGGGTCTCTCGTCTCCGTAATACACTCTGTGGAGTGGGTTCTCAGTGTCTCTGGTCCATTGTGGATGACGAAGGGGGGAATTAAAACCGTCTAAATCTTCCCGGGTTTGGATTACAGCCCTGCGGGTGCTGGCGCTAATAGATGCTAACAAGTGGTCGATAAATTGTGCAGAACGGAATTCTTACATGCTAGCTGTGCTAACTGCGCTACACAGTGCGTCAGTAACAGAGCTGACAATTGCTAAAACGATGCTACCAATGCTAACACTGACAATCTTCTCCTAGCTGCCAGACACCATGAAAGGACATGGGAATATCTGATTAGGGTGTTGCTGCTGGGGGAATGGGGTTTGGTGTTTGGTGTTGCTCCCGCGTGTGGTGTGGTGCTAGTACTGTGTGTAGTGTGTGTGTGTGTCGTCGTGTTTGTGTGTCGTGTCATTGTGTGTGTGTACGTAGGTGCTGTCGTTTGTGTGTCGGTATGTGTGTGTCGGTGTGTTCCTTAATGTGCTGGTGATGTGTGTGATTTTGTTTTCGGAATGGTTATTAGTTTTGTGTGTATGATAATGTTAATCCCGTGCGTGTTGGTGCGGATGGATTCCTTAGGATGACCCATCAACCATTAACGAAGGGAAAACACACAATGGCCCAGTGTTACTGGCAGCGAGGTGGTTTTTGTCAAACTCATACAGTATAATCATGTGTTTTATACCTGTATAAATAGTGTTCGAAAGCCCAGTGATACAGTGGTCTAAAAACATTTGTTTTACTGTACATTCTATTATCTTATGTCTATTTGTATAAAACATCGTAATTATCTCTACGTAGCGACACAGCCTGATTGAAATTTAAGAGCCGTGAACGGAATGAAAGGTCACTCGTGCAAGATTCGCACAGGCCAAACACCCCAGTCATCCTTTGTAGGTAGATTTGAGGGTTCGCCTTTATCAAGCAAAACGGGTGCCTGCAAAGTGCTCGGCTAAGGACACCCTGATTACTTCCATACTTTACAATTTGCTCGCATCTTCCCCCTGGGGGGGCATGTTTCATTGCTCTACGCCCTAATGTGCATGATCCGCTTGTATCCCCCGGCTAGCCTGGAAACATCAACCATTGAGCCCGTGGAAATAATTGTCATTCAGACGGTTCTTAAAAACATCGTTTCGCCCGTTTCATCCCCCAAGAGGACACACGTCATGGCAGAAGGGGGATTGGTGGTGGGGGTTCTGGTGTTTAGTGCGGGTGTAGATGGGCCTGATACGAACACTGCCCTTATAGAACCTTCTCTCTCTTCCCCTTCCAAGGAGCCACTGATGAGTTCCGCTGTGGAGGGAGAAAAGTGGAGCCATTTTGCCTTCTGACAGACGCCCGCACACCCAGGTGTAGCAGAATGAGCGTTCTGCTTACGACTGTTGCCCTTCACCCCTCGCCTCGCTGGTCCCCCATCCCCCCATTCCACCCCCCCTCATCCTCCTCCCTCTTCCCTTTTCTCTTTCTCTCTTTTCATTTTCTTTTTTCTGGTCATTTTTTCCCTCATTTCTGGTAGGGAGGGAGGAGAGATAGAGGCAGATAGGCAGGCAACCAGGCACAAGTCAGGAAGCAAGAGGAGTTAGGGAAGGGGGTAGAGAGGGAACGAGCGAGGAACAGGGCCATCAGGGCCTTGGAAGGAAGTCCTTCACTCCATTCCTTCCTTCCTCCTTCCTTCCTTCCTTGCCCTTCCTGTCCTTCCTTCCTTTCCATCCTTCTTCCTTGTCCTTCCTTCCTTGCCTCCTATCCTTCCTGTCCTTCCTTTCCTTTCCCTCTTTCCCTTCCACCCTTCCTGCTTCTGTCTGTGCCCTATTTGTTGTTACTTCCTCTCTTCTTCCTTTCTTATTATGTGGGCTTATTGGATCCTGTGTAGCCGGCGTTTCCTTTTTCCTATTTGGCTTGGTTCCCTTTCATCGTTTTCGTTCCTTGTTATTTCTTCGTCTCTTCCTCTCTTCCTTCCACTTTCTCTTATATTAGGCCCTTCAAATGGTATACTCCACTGGCAGCTTGAGACGCATAGCCCGCTGCTCCGCTTCGTGTGGTGGTTGGCGGCACCCCAACACCAAACCGTCTCAGGACATGAAACTATGGCAACCGCATGAGAGAGCAGCCTCCATGATTAATAGATGAGAGATGCAGTGCCAATCGCAGTGGGCCTGGGGAGGAGGGGGACAGATGCACAACACCCCTCCTCTCCCCATCCCTCTCCCCCATCCCTCCATCCCTTGATCCCTCTCTCCCAATCCCTCCATCCCTCTCTCCCAATCCCTCCATCTCTATCATTCCATCCCCCTCTCTCCCCATCTCTCCTACCTCCATCCCCCCTCTTCGTGAGCTAACTCTGCCACACAGGAGGAACCTGGGCCCGCACGCAACCCCCCTCCGATCCCCCACAGCAGTCGACCTCCACCAGCCAATCCCACGGCACCCGCCAGCCAATCACACGCATGCATACCTCACCAACAGCCAATGAGAACGCTGAGAACCACAAGAGAAGAGTAAGTGTAGCAGTTAGAGGTAGTGTGTGCGTGTGTGCGTGTGTGTGTGTGTGTGTGTGTGTGTGTGTGTGTGTGTGTGTGTGTGTGCGCCAACCCCTCACACAACCTGCAGCCCAGTTATGACTCACCTGTGTGCATGTTCAGGAATAGAGAGCCTGTTGTTTTGACATCAATGGGCTGCTTGCAACGCCAGTGGTGTCAACTCCTAAACATCAATGAGGATGAGCAACGCTGTCCGTGTTAGAAGACTTCTGCTATTTCTACTGATGGAGAGCTTGCAACAGTTTATCATGAGTAAACAGTGTATACACAAGCCTCGTTTCTGCAGCAAGCGGAGCCGCTTAACAGATGTGAATACATCAATCATCCGCTATAACACATTCCCGTTTTTCTGTCACAGCCGTTATAGTTACCGCTCAATCACAAGACATCACTTAAACGTACGATAATGACTTGGAAGAAAACGATCAAAAAATATTCCACACAGGTGCGCCTAAGGTATACGGGTTCAATCTCACCCGGCCGTCTGGTTCTCCTCTCCTGCGAGACTGACCATCGCCACAATCTCATTTCCTTAATTTCCACCAACAAACTCGTGCCAGAGAGCAACAACTGTCGTGCTGCCAATAGACACGCCGCCAATTCCGCCATCGACTTCGGAGCATCCGTCCAAAACCAGCATTACTCTGCCGCCTCTGGCTATTCTGGCTCTGGAAACGGCCTCAATCAATTATGCTAATTTAATGAGGGTTAGAGTAGGGAGTTTCTCTCAGCCATGCGGAGTGCATTGACGAGAGGTAATGTATGGATAGCCTACAGGGTTACAGTGCTAGATGGGAAACAGACACGAGACCAGGCCAGGCGTTTGTGTACGGATGATTAGACTCGTCAAGACAAGGTGAACGGAACAGCGTGGAGCGCGCACACATAAACACAGGCTCATTTGGTAGTGAAAAATATCTTCCCCACATCGACCGCAACTATGAAATCATCGGGGAAGACATTTCAAAATCGATTTCTTTCATTTACAGCAGGGACTAGCAGAGGAAGTGGCCCCCGTGAGAACAAAAGCCATTCTGACATTTGGGAACGGGAAAGCAGAATGTGTGGGGCCTACGATTTATTTCGGTATCACGAGCTTTACGGTGTGCCCTATCTATTGATTGTGCGCCTGTGAGAATGACGCGGTGTTGTAGGCTATGTGGGGGAGGCCGGGAGGTGGGGTGGAAGGGTGGAAGGGTGATAGCTCGCTAGGTGTTTAACATTCTCCGTCTGTAGGAGGGTTAGAAAGACACGCTGGAAAGCTAGTTATACAAACTCTCCGAAAAGAGAGAGAGGTGGAGAGAGAGAGGGGGGGTGGGGGGTGGGAGAGGGGAGAGAGAGAGAGAGAGAGACGAGAGGTAGGGGTGGGTGTGGGAGGGGGTGGGGAGAGTGCGAGAGAGATGAGAGAGAGAGAGATCGCGCGGGTCTGAGCGAGGAGAGGCTGGGGTTGTGGGTGTGGGAGAGGTGGGGGAGAGAGAGCGAGAGAGGGTGAGAGAGAGCTGCGGGTGGGGTGGGCGCGGTGGGGGAGCGAGATGAGAGAGAGAGGGCTGAGAGAGAGAGGATTCGCTGAAGAAAAAATGAAATGCTAAAAGCAAAACCGATTATGTTCAACTTTGAGGACTACACACTGTGATTCTCTCCAGATCTACTAGGCTGATTAAAACGTGGCTGATCGCCCACATCATTCAGCTCATCAATTCACTCAACCTTTAAAATCTTGCTAAAATGCAGTGAAAGCTATTTTTTGTAATTGAGAGCAATAATTTTGAGTAGCCTCCAGCTGTGTAGAAATAAAATCATAACACGGTTTGGCAGATGTCTCATGGCGCTTTCACACACTAATTGTTTACAAAATCTCTCGAACACACACCTAGATCAATAAAACATGACATCATCAAAAATACATGAACATTTCAACTGCGCTGGACGGTCAGTATTGACACAGATTTGTAACCAATGGGTAACACCCGCTGGCAGCTTTTCCTGTAATTGAGTGCCAATTCATTTCACACACAGGCATCCGCGTTTATCAATTATTCAGATGGTAAAACGTCTCTCCGTCCCTGACAGACAAATGTAAATACCCAGATATTCCTCTAGCCTGCACAGCGGCGTGCAAGCGTGTAGACACACACAACACCAGGGTGACAAATTCACATCAGTCACACACAATGCCAGCCTCATTGCTATTGTCGGGTGAGGTAGATCAAGTGCTCCGCAGAGCGTTGCTCTAGATAGGCAGCACAATGCATGCTGATGCTCTGCTCTGTTCCCAACCTCCCTCCCTCCGTCTCTATCCCTCTCTTTCCCTCTCTCTCTCTCCTGCTCACTCTCTGTATTGCCTCTCCCTCCCACTCTCTCTCTCCTTCATCTCTCTCCCACTCCCCCTCTCTCCCCCTCTCTCTCTCCTCCTCCTCCTTTCTCTCACCTTCTCCTTCTCTCTCACACACACACACCTCCCTCTCACTCTCTCCCCCTCTCTTCTCAGCTTGGAGGGAGAAAAAACGGATTTTGTTGTTATAAAAAGGCAATCACACAGCCATATTTGTGTAAAGAACATCACAATATGGCAACAACCAGATTATCCGTGGTTTTTTCTTGTATTTAACACAACACCATTCATCTAAAACAGCCCCAGGGCTGTTAAATGCCTCGCAGCAATATTCTGGTCTACAGGATGTTAAAATAGTTTATTTTTCCACTTACAATAACCACATCTCATCTGGGTCTATCTTATATTGACATAAAACAGCAGCGTTTGAGTTAACAAATAGACAGAGATGGAAACTAATCACACATATAGGCTGTATGCATTTCTAACGTAAACATTTTTTTTTATAAAAAAAATAAAAACCTTTTCCCTCTCTCTGTGTTTGTTCAAGACCATCCCAGTGATCTCATTATTTAAAAAGAGAGTGTTGGCTACAGGGAATTCATTTTCCCAAAATAGCCGTTAAAAATTTGAAACATATTTTGCTTGTGGGCATTTACTGCTGGTTTCAACAGCATCCTCACTATCCACCTCGCGGAGTGCTAAATCATTAGCCTAGATTTGGAGCCGGGAAAACGTTCCCCCATGTCGCTGATATGATATGAGCCACTTACAGTGTTTTTCTAGATACGAACGAGATTATTCAGATTGGCCATTAGAGCGTGTATATCAAGCAGGCTGTGCACGAGGCCTGTTTGCCCCACCTTGAGCAAAATGGAGAAGAACGTTGAAATCAATAAAATCATCCCTGACTACTGAAACTGGATCCTTTTGAAATTGTTAGGGGGGGGGGAGCTACATCACTAAATATTATTGATCGTCAGCGTCCACGGCAGACCAATCAGGACATGTGACCATCACACCCAACGCCCTCCCCCAAGAAACGGCCCAACTACCAACGGCCCTGAACACACCCTGCATAGGCGGAATATCGCTCCACATTGTAGCCAGTCGATGTGTGTGCGAGTGTGTTTGAAAGAGAGAGAGAGGGAGAGAGAGAACGAGAGGGAGGGAGTGTGTGTGTGTGTGTGTGTGTGTGAGAGAGAGAGAGAGAGAGGAGAGAGAGGAGAGAGAGAGAGAAGAGAGAGAGAGAGCCCGAGAGAGTGAGAGCTTGTTTGTGCGCGTGTGTTACAAGAGAGATGATGAGAAAAGAGACGTTTCACAGGTGTGCTTTTGTTTTAAATGACTACAATTATTATGGAAATTGTCTCGTGAAAAATTAAACACGGCAAAGTGTGATTAAACGAGGATCATTGACAGTTATTTCAGCTGACAAAGACCCGTGCCACGGGAAAATGTGAACGATAA
The DNA here is from genome assembly GCA_903064625.1 of Mallotus villosus. NCBI lineage: Eukaryota > Metazoa > Chordata > Actinopteri > Osmeriformes > Salangidae > Mallotus > Mallotus villosus. The sequence continues at coordinate 7,147 of CAEFZP010000472.1, read as the reverse complement.
CAGTAAGATTCCGTCTGCAAAGACAAACGAAATCCTCTCTCTAAAATCTGTTGAGAGAGTGAGACTATAGTCTATAGGCTGTGTGATCTTTAATATAACCTATATTGTTTTATAAATGATATGTTTATCGAGTGACGACGGAGGGCCCAAAGACGTAGGCTATAAGCACTCTTTCCAAGTTCCCACGCCTGCACTTCAAAGCTGACTGTAATATTTCCAAACGACACACTATAAAAACACTGTCCAATACCAAAATTAAAAGGGTCATAACACACTAGATTAAACGATCAAGGATTGACAGACTGTATAAAACCACGTGAAATTATTATCATACGTACACCGATGAAATTGTCACAACACAATATTCAGACACAAAGACTCTGCTCATATTCGTTTTCACTCAAAATATTGTCAATGATTAACAAGAACCAGTGAATTATCTCAAAGTTGCCGAAGTGACGGTGACCAGCTGTGTCCGTGCACTTGTCGTTGTGCATGGTGGGAGAGTCAATGCCGACACTGATTGGGAAAACAGGGCTATAAAGCCGTTAGTGTTCCGCACATTAAAGTTAAAAGAAAGCAAAGTATCTTACCTTCAGCTCATGAATGTATATGTCTCGGCGTAAACGTCTCTGCTGTCCTTTTAATAATCCATCTCACACATTGTTGAAGAGCAGTTCAGACAACAGTCATTTCAGAATAACAAACACGAGCGCTACTTTTCTAAGCCTCTTGCGCTTTTTTTTGTTACATGCCGCGCTCGCTACACACCTCTTCAGATCGAATATCCATCGGAAATCCAGTTGAATCCAACGGCTTTTCAAAACTCCGACGAGAAAACTAAACGGTAGCGACCTCGCATCCAATAACTAACAATGGATCTCTCAGAACCATTCGTTGCCACCGAACACAGTTTCCCTACAAAAGCCGCTGGTCATCCTATTTGGAGATGAAGCCTTACAAGACGCGCACAGCGATCGCAGCTGTCACCCGCTATACAGGGAGGAGCTAAGCTCGAGACTGGAGCGTGCACGGTGGAACGGGATCTATTGTTTCGGGGGTGCCACTTATGGCCAACTGTATTTTCTAAATTTAGGCTCTGGAATTTCACTATTAGCCAGTCGGAATATATCAGATTCCTATCCTATTTTTAGAATAAATATCAATGTTAATTGTATCATAACATAGTTTAAATACTAGCTTTCAACTAGCACTAATGTTACACGAGTCAAACCCCTTTGCACGCAAACTGTCGGAAACAATATTGGGGTAACAATATAGACGCGATCCTTTACGGCCTGTTAACCCCATTTGTTTTGAGAGTTGAGTGCACGGGCTGTCGAACGAGGCGAAACGGAATGCTGTCACCGGGTCCGAGATTCTGCCGTCTCTGGTCCACCGAGTGGTGACCGCCCTACCCCGGTGGTCCCGTCCTCTCTGGTCGCAATAAGCTTCATAGCGTGAACATTTGAAAAGAACAACACAATTCCTAACACGCTTCTCTTCCTCTTACGCTTTAGGTTAGGCTAATTCATCAAGCCGGATGTGGGTTGGGTAGAATCCTGTAGCCTAACACACCTGGCACATTTAGCCCCAAGTCAACCTAGTTAGATGTTCTAACTCAACATATCCTATTTGCTCAATAACAAGCCACCTGTATTGACCGCGTTAATCCTTTACCAGCCTCTACTCTAGCCGCTATGTTGTTAAGTAAAGACATACAAAAGCCGTTGGTTCTCTGTGAGGCAAGTCACGTACATTGCAGACTCTTAACGTATAGGCTACATTTAATTCATGTATTGATTTCATTTCAATAATATCACACAACTAACATAGAATATTACCATAGGTGTGCCATTGTGGAATGCTTACACTTTTGACTCGCTGTCAGTGTGTGTGTGTGCTTTCGTGTGTGCTGTCAGTAGTGCGTGAGTGTGTGTGTGTATTCTTTATCATTTTATCTTCATCCAAATCCCATCTCAGTGGTATTCCTGTCAATAGTAGCATGGCTGGTTTCACTGTGGTTCCTCCCCACTTCCCAGCCACGAGACCAAGGGGACATCCTAGTGTCCTGAAAAGGGATGACTGGGGCTGGCAGGATCTGCGGGTACGAAACCCTATCATGAAACCACCTCCTGTACACTACTACCGTACACACACACACACACGCACACACACACACACACACGCACACACACACACACGCACACACACAGCCCTATTGCTCGATCTCTCTTTGACATGCAGGAGCTCTTTAGAGTGGGAGGAGGAGAGAGGGAGGGATTGTTATCCTGCACGCCCAGCCATATTAAGATCTATTCCAACTGGCCACCAACTGCTGAAATGTGCTCATGTCAAAGCACATCTCTCTATGAAGATAAGTCCTCCCAGGCGAATTTGTTCTCTATGTGCGAGACAGAGTGTTTGATAGAGTGCAGAAAGGTCCATCTGGGATCCCACATACACACACACACACACACACACACACACACACACACACACACACACACACACACACACACAGACACACTCACACACACACACACACACACACACACACTCACACACACTCACACACACACCACACACACACACACACCACACACACACACACACACACACACACACACCACACACACACACACACCACACACACACACACACTCCACACTCTCACACACACACACACTTACACAGTCTCCCTGGGTAACAGTGAGCCCTGCTGGCCTGGGTGTGAGTGGTTTATGTAATGATACTCGTACAAGTGAGTAAAGAGTAATGTAGTGACAATAATTCATGCCTTGGACTCTGCCCACAGTTGACATGGATCCCAGCAAGCGGTGTGGAGTCAGTCTGCCCACAGTTAGCATGGAGGAGCAGGAGGCATGGTTTAAGTGGTCCTTTTACAGTATGTATGTATATATTTTGAAATGTGTTGGTTATTGTAACAGATAGACAGACAGGACTGTAGATTCCGTTCCCTGAACAGGAGTGGAACATCCCAGTCTGTAGCGATGATCAGAGAAGTGGTGCGGCGTCGACAGGAGAAAGATTCATTCAGTGTTACGGACGCACGGAGAACTCACATCCTGTAACGCAGTCACACTGACAGGTCTCCGTTTCACACGAGCTAATTGGTCTTGGAGAAGATTCTGCTCTCCTCTCTCATCACCACCACAACACTCAATCACACACCCCTGCATGTTCTCTCTCTATGTCTCTCTCTCTCTCTCTCTCTCTCTCCTCTCATCTCTCTCTCTCTCTCTCTCCTCTCTCTCCCACACACACTCACACACACAAAAAATTTTTTACTCTATCCTCATCATCTCCTCTACAGTATCTTCCTCCCTCTCTCACACACATCACACGCACCCACAGTATCTTCCTCCCTCTCTCACACACATCAACACGCTCTTCCTCTACAGTACTCCTCCCTCTCCACACATCAACACGCTCTTCTCTACAGTATCTTCCTCCCTCTCTCACACACATCAACACGCACCCACAGTATCTTCCTCCCTCTCTCACACACATCAACACGCTCTTCCTCTACAGTATCTTCCTCCCTCTCTCACACACATCAACACGCACCCACAGAATGTATTTTTGACTGTTCTCTCTCATCAGCTCTACCTCTCTACATCTCTCACACACTTACACACGACACACGCACCACACCACACGTTTGACACTCTTCGCACTAATCTACGCACACGTCACAGAACTTCAACCAGCGTCAGTGAGATAGTGAACTCATTGATTTGATATACAGCTGAGAAAAGGGTTTTTGATCAAAACAATCATCTACTGTGTTTCATACAGAAACAGGAACATGAGGTGTCTGTGTGTGTGTTCTGTGAGTGTGTGTGTGTGTGTGTGTGTGTTTGTGTGTGTGTGTGTGTGTTCGTGTGTGTGTTATGTGAGTGTGTGTGTTTGTGTGTGTGTTCTGTGTGTGTGTTCTGTGAGTGTGTGTGTGTTCTGTGAGTGTGTGTGTGTGTGTTCTGTGAGTGTGGTTTGTGTCTGTGAGTGTGTGTGTGGTGTGTTCTGTGTGAGTGTGGTGTGTGTGTTCTGTGTGTGTGTTTGTGAGTGTGTGTGTCTGTGTTCTGTGAGTGTGTTGCTGTGAGTGTGTGTGTAGTGTGTGTTCTGTGAGTGTGTTCTGTGTGTGGTGTTTCTGTGAGTGTGTGTGTGTGTGTTCTGTGAGTGTGGTGTGTGTTCTGTGAGTGTGTGTTTGTGTGATGTGTGTTCTGTGTGTGGTGTGTGTTTCTGTGAGTGTGTTCTGTGAGTGTGTGTGTGTTCTGTGAGTGTGTTCTGTGTGTGTGTTCTGTGAGTGTGTGTGTGTGTGTTCTGTGAGTGTGTGTGTGTTCTGTGAGTGTGTGTGTGTGTGTTCTGTGTGGGTGTGTTGTGAGTGTGTTATGTGAGTGTGTGTCTGTGTTCTGTGTGTGTGTGTGTTCTGTGTGTGTGTTATGTGAGTGTGTTCTGTGTGTGTCTGTTGTGTCTAACACTGCAGGAGTTTCTGCTAGATTTGCCATCTAAAAATACCACTAGACAGAGGATAGTATGGGTTGCCTTATAACCCTTATATTTATACAATGCTTGCTAATATTTCCTAACAATTGCTTTATTTCGTTTTCTATTTAGCATCTGCCTCTCTGCCCACGCACACACACACACACAGACAGACACACCCAGACACACAGACAGTATCGTAAAAGCATACTTTTAATTTGGCCCTATCATCAAATTAGTTTGCCCAACAGCTCTTTTAGAGATGAGCTGGCTCTGAGAGAGAGAGAGGGAGAGGGAGAGGAGAGAGAGAGAGGAGAGAGAGATAGAGAGCGAGAGAGAGAGAGAGAGAGAGACAATGGAGTGGTTTCAGATCACTACCTCAGCATATTAAATGAGAGATGGGCTGATGACCCATAGAGGTAAAAGGCTGTTTGGCTCTCTTACATCCTCCAGGGGGAGAAAACACTCACAGCCGACACCTTGAGCACACAGACCCAGGCCTACACCAGACCAGACCCACACAGACCCAACCCACACAGACCCAGGCCTAGCCAACCATACCCACACAGACCCAGACCCACACAGACCCATCCAGACCCACACAGACCCACACAGACCCAGGCCTAGCCAGACCAGACCCACACAGACCCACACAGACCCAGACCCAGCCAGACCCACACAGACCCAGACCCACACAGACCCACACAGACCCAGCCTAGCCAACCAGACCCACACAGACCCACACAGACCCACCCAGACCCACCCAGACCCACACAGACCCACCCAGACCCACACAGACCCACCCAGACCCACCCAGACCCACACAGACCCACCCAGACCCACACAGACCCACCCAGACCCATCCAGACCCACACAGACCCACACAGACCCACACAGACCCACCCCAGACCCAGCCAACCCACACAGACCCACACAGACCCACACAGACCCACCCAGACCCACACATGACCCACACAGACGCAGCAGACCCATCCAGACCCACACAGACCCCCCAGACCCACACAGACCCACCCAGACCCACACAGACCCACCCAGACCCATCCAGACCCACACAGACCCACACAGACCCACACAGACCCACACAGACCCACCCAGACCCATCCAGACCCACACAGACCCACACAGACCCACACAGACCCACCCATACCCACACAGACCCACCCAGACCCATCCAGACCCACACAGACCCACACAGACCCAGGCATCCATGAATAAGTCAGGCGTTCTGCGAGCACAGTGTGGTGATGAGAGAGACAGTTTAGGGAGCGCTGTGTGGAGTAAAGACAGGAGGGCCACAGCTGGACACATCATACACTACACACACACACACACACACCACACACCACACCACACACACACACCCACACACACACACACACAGACACACAGACACACACACAGGGACACATCATACACACCACACACAGACCACACACACCAGGGACACATCATACACTACACACACAGACACACACCCACACAGGACACATCATACACACACACACAGACCACACACAGGACACATCATACCTACACAACCCACACAGGACCACTCATACACACACCACAGACACACACACAGGACACCTCATACACTACCCACCACAGACCACACACAGGACACATCATCACACTACCCACACAGGACCCATCAACACTCCACCACACACACACACCCACACACCAGCCACCCAGACACACACACAGACACATCATACACCCACACACCCAGCCCACACACACACAGGACACATCATACACTACACACACAGACCACACACACACACACAGGGACACATCATACACTACACACACAGACAGCACACACAGGGACACATCATACACTACACACACACAGGGACCATCATACACTACACACACAGACACCACACACAGGGACACATCATACACTACACACACAGACACACACACAGGGACACATCACACACACACACACACAGGGACACATCATACACTACACACACAGACACACACACACACACACAGACACACACACACACACACAGGGACACATCATACACTACACACACACAGGACACATCATACACTACACCACAGACCCAGGGACACATCATACACTACACACACAGACACCCACACACACACACACACACACACTCATACACTACACACACACACACACACAGGGACACATCATACACTACACACACACAGGGACACATCATACACTACACTACACACACACAGGGACACATCATACACTACACACACACACACACATCAACAAGCATTCAAACCGCTGTCCATCAACCTTGAGCCAAACTCCACCCAGCTAATCATTCGTATCGACTGGTACAGCCTGAGCCCCTGAGTGTGTGGGTGGGCGAACCCTGTGCGTTATCACCTGGGTGGGGGGTTGTGGGTAGACCAGATGACAAGTGTGTGGTCCCTCCTGAATAAATAATCCACCCAGTGCTAACACACAGGAGCATTCATCTATATTTCAGCCGCTGCACTTCAGTTTCTCTCGCTTTTTCTTTCTCGCTCTCGCTCCTGTCTTTCTAGTCTCTCTGTCTCCTCTAACCCCTCCCCGTCTCTCTCTCTCTCCCCGTTCGATCTCTTTCCTTACTTTCCTCAA
>CAEFZP010000471.1:190000-224666 GCA_903064625.1 Mallotus villosus | reverse complement strand
AGAGACGCGAAGAGAGAGGAAAGGGAGGAAACAGGTAGAGATAGAGATGGAGAGAGTGATCAAGGAGAGAGTGTATCCCGTTTTCTATCCCATCAAGTGGAATATATATAAGAGATGTGCAATGAAGGGGTGTAAATCTGGCCTTAGGAATCTGTCGCGTGTGTGTGAGTGTGTGGTGTGTGTGGTGTGTGTGCAGTGAGAGGGTTAAATGGCAGTATATGGATGACTAATAGCAGGAGCAGGGAGCCTGCAGGATCTTTACCCACACACAGTCTAGTGAGTGGAGGACTGACAACGGCACACACACAGAGACCACCACACAAGACACACACACACACACACACACAAACCGCAGCGGCCAGTGATACACGCAGTTCCGACCACATCACCCCTCCCTGCCCCGACTAGAGACACAACAGAGTACAGACACGCACCTCACACCCACACACACACACAGACACACACACAGCAACACTACACACACACACACACAGCCAAACAGTGATTAGCCAGGTGTCAGTCTAATTCCTGTGTTGAGGAACGCCCATTGTAGCAGTCAAAAGCAGAAAGATCATCATTTCCTGGTCTGACGATCAGGAGAGAGATTACCATGGCAACGATGGCCAGGAATAAGGATTTGAGAGAAGTGAGGATAATGGCTTCTTTCGAGCGAAAAGAAGGAGATAGAGCAAGAGAAAAGAGAGATAGAAGCGAGGGAGAAAGCGATAAGGATAGGGAGAAAGAGGTAACGATAGAGATGAAAGAGAGAAAAAGAAGTCATAAGGCTAGGACTAGACAAGAGAGAAGTATGTATCACACGCATATCTCTCTCTATATCTACTCTATACACCCTCTTTCGATCATCTATATTCTTGTCTCTAGAATCACACACGCTCTCTCTCTCCTTCTCTTTAACCCACTATATCCTATCTATCCTCTCGCTGATCTAGATCTCTCTCCCACCTAGTTACTATCTCTCCTATCTGTCTAAATACCAACTCGATTTTCTCCCTGTTCTCTCTCTCTCTCTCCTCTTTCTCTCTCTCTCTCTCTGGAGGGCCCCTGTTTCCTGGAAGGTTGTGACTCCCTCCCACTGAGGTGGGCTATGAGACCTAGTTAGGGGTTAGAGTGTGCAGGTGTGTTGTGGAGAGTATGTGTGAATAGGGGGATCGGGGCATTTTAACGTGTCCATGCATGCGTGGTTGGATGTGTGTGAGCGTGTGTGATGTGTACGGGTGCATGTGTGAGTGTGTGTGAGTGTGTGTGAGTGTGTGTGAGTGTGTGTGTGTAGACTAATTATGGGAGCTAATTAAAGCCCCACTTCTTGGTGGTCTCCTAGGGAGCAAGAGGCGGACTGACCTCGATGACTGACACCGCTGTGCAGGGTGTGTGTGTGTGTGTGTGTGTGTGTGTGCATAAGTGAGAGAGAACGACCTTGGGTCAGAAGCAAAATAGCTAGAAGCAGGATGGTAGGGCGTTAAGGACACACACACACACATCCAGAATCATGTGACTGACATCTCCAATATGTGCCTTTCTGTGCCTTTCAAAAATGGCGCACCGTGAATTATTTTGCTTGTGCATGCTTGTGCATGACCATTCAGGCTCGTTGGTTTGTGGGTGAGACGGGTGCGGGGGCGAGAGAGGGGACAGGGAGAGGGAGAGAGATACAGAGGGGATGGAGAGAGAGGAGGGCAGGGGGTCGAGAGATCGAGGGAACGTGTGGAGGAGGTCCAACCGAGAGAAGGAACAGGGAGAGCGAGGAAGAGAGGAAGAGAGAGAATGACAATAAAGACAGACAGAGAGAGAGAAAGAAGGAAAGAGGGACAGACAGACATGCAGTACAGGGTACACCGACAGACAGACAGACAGACAGACAGACACACACAGACAGATAGACAGACGGTACACACACAGACAGATAGACGAAGGACAGGTACTACACAAACACAGACAGACAGAGACAGACAGGCATACAGACAGACAGACAGGTACATACAGACAGACACGACAGTAGACAGACAGACAGGCATACAGACGACAGACAGACAGATAGGACAGGAAGGCAGACAGACAGACAGACAGACAGACAGACAGACAGGGAGTGTGTGTGGTGTCTTACCTGGCATCAGCCTCGCTGTAGTACTCTCTGGCCACGATGTCCTCAAACAGCCTCTCCTCCAGTCACCCTGCAGGGGGGCGGAGCCACACACACAAATCCACCAATCACACACACAGCTCATTAGCATTCTCCACGACACAGCCTTGGGGGAAGCCCCGGTTCCAGCGACACCAGGACCCTCCGCCTCCCCCGGAAACCCCATCCTCCAGGACGTTACCATGGAACAAGGGCATGGGAATGTCGGGGAGAGGAGGAGGGGTATGTGTGGATGAGGGGTTGAAAGTGGAGGTGTGTATATGGAGGGGTAGGGATTATGTTTTGTTTATGAGAGGGTAGATGGAGGAGACGAAGAGGAGAGATGACTTACAGGTCAAACAGGAGGTAGTGGAAGCCTCCTCTGATATACTGTCATAAGACGAACTGAGAGAGAGAGAGATAGGAGAGGATAGAGAGAGGAGGGGGGGCGGGGGATGGCATGAGGATGGGAGAGTGAGATAGAGGAGAAAAAGAAAGAGAGCGTAGGGAGAGTAATAGATGGATAATAGGTAAATAAGAGAACAATTTAAGAGCAGATCAATCAAGTACACAGAATTATGTTACTAGTAATTCATGTCCTTTGCCATAGCAACGGGTGGGTATTGTACTCACATCATGAGGTTCGCTAGAACAGCTTCTACAGGCAGGCTCAGGTCCGCCCCGGGCCCAGGGCTGAGGTAGGGTTGGGGCGGTGGGGGTGTAAGTTTAGGGGTGAGGGGTTGCTGACTATTCACCGATGTTGGAGTGCTTTAGTGACGACAGAACGAGCCTCTCTATCAGCTTCTGGTGTCTGAGGGGGGGAGAGAGATAGAGAGTAGAGAGAGGAGAGAGAGAGACTGGGATGGAGGAGAGGAGGTCTCGAGGATCATCTTTGGCGAGAGAGTGACGCTGCGAGAGAGATGAGAAGGAGAAGGCGAACAGAGTAGATTGGAGGAGGAGACTTGTCTTGAGAGAGTAGATCGCATTTAAGGAGAGTTAACTGTATTGACGACCGCGAGAGAGAGCGGACCCTGGACAAGTAGAGTGTGGATGAGCGACTGAGAGTGAGAGAGGCAGATGGAGGCGCCGAGCTGGAGAGGGAGAAGCGAGAGTAAGAAGAGTTTTTTAGAGCGAGATCGCAGACTGAGAGAGCGTGCCGGAAGAGAGAATCCGACGAGCTTGAGGAGCAGCTCGACGCTATGAGAGAGACTGATCCCCCCGGACGAGCGATGGGATGAGTGAGAGGAGGGAGAGAAGAGAGAAGAGAGAGGAGAGAGAGATGAGAGAGAGATGCAGAAGCAGATAGGGAGAGAAGAACTTTCGGACGGAGCAGAGACGAGAGAGAGAGGAAGGGAGATGAGAGATGAGAGAGTCTGAGCTGGGAGAGAGAGAGAGAAGGAGCAGAGAGACGAGAGAGAGAGAGACCGAAGTGCGAGAAGGTAGTAGGATGAGAGAAAAGGCTGGAGAGTTACGACGTTACTCGAGAGAGAGAGAGAGAGAGAGAGGAGAGAACGACCAGAAGAGAGAGAGGGGAGAGAGCAGAGAGAGAAGGAGAGAGAGAGAGAGAGAAGAGAGAGAGCGAGAGAGAGGAGACAAAGAGAGGGAGAGAGAGAGAGACGATGAGAGAGCGAGAGAGAGAGAGAGGCAGGAGAGTGATGCGATGAGAGAGAGAAGAACGAGAGAGTGAGAGAGAGGAAGAGAGAGAGAGAAGAGAGTGAGAGAGAGAGGAGAGAGACGGAGAGAGAGAGAGGAGGGAGAGAGAGAGAGAGTGAGAGAGAGAGAGACGGGAGAGAGGAGGAGAGAGAGAGAGAGGAGAGTGAGAGAGAGAGGAGGAGAGAGAGAAGAGGAGAGAGAGGAGAGGACAGAGGAGAAAAGGGAGGAAATAGAAGACAGTAGAGGAGGCGTGTGTTACACTGAGGTAGATAGATAGATACTTTATTAATCCCGTGAGGGAAATTCAGGACACACGTGCAGGGAGAACGAGTCGCTTCACTTGAGGGACAGAGGGACTGCAATCCACCGGACGACACCCTGACAAGCAGAGCTGTCACTCCCCCTGGCCTCAGAGCCGCACTGACCTGCAGCCGCACTGACCTGCAGCCGCACTGACCTGCAGCCGCACTGACCTGCAGCCGCACTGACCCGCAGCCGCACTGACCTGCAGCCCTGCTACCTTGTCTCACCAGATAAGACACAGGACAGCAGGTTATGTCTACACTACATGATGGACTAGGAGATGGATTGTACACACTAAGGGTACACACACCTGCAAACACACACACACACAGACGCGCTCAGAGCACTGCTGATGACACACGCGCGAGCACACACACAAAGGTACAGAGGATGGCACAAACAGTGTACACACACACACACAGTGAACACGCACACTTCCACAGCGAGCACACGCGCACACGCACTCACACGAGTACACTGAGCGCTGACAGTGAAGTGAGCACACGGTGATTAAGGATTCAGAGGATGAGAGGAGTAGGAAGGAGGAGAGGAGAAGAAAACAGGGTGATTAAGTAACAAAGGGAGCCCACTGTCACTCGCTCCCGGCAACACAACACTCTGATTGCTACTGTTGTTCCCTCGTCCTCGATCTCTCACTGATTATCTCTCTCAGAACGACGGCGACCCTCCTCCCTCTGTTTCTCCTTCTTTTTTCTTCTGCCGTCTCTTTCCGTCTCTCTTTCCGTCGCGTCCTGTGCTCTCCTTCCTTCACTCTTTCCTTCTCCTTCCTTCACTCCTTCCTTCTCTCCTTCCTTCGCTCCGTTTCTTTCTCCTCCTTCACTCAGTCCTTCACTCTTCCTTCTCTCCTTCCTTCACGTCCTTCCTTCTCTTCTTCCTTCTGTCCTTCCTGTCTCTCCTTCCTTCTCTCCTTCCTTCTCTCCTTCCTTCTCTCCTTCCTTCACATCCTTACTTCTCTCCTTCCTTCCTTCACTCCTTCCTTCACTCCTTCCTTCTCTTCTTCCTTCTCTCCGGTCCTTTTCTCTCTCTTTTAACAGTTCTCTCTTTTCTGCACTGCCTCAATGTGTGGTGTGTGGTGTGGTGTTTTACTGTGTGCGTGCAGCAGTGAGCTGTTCTCTGCAGTGGGACATGCTACGCCAGCCCCGCCAGTGCTGTGAAGCAGCACGGTAAATTAGAGATGAGCGGCGAGGAGGAAGGGGGCCGAGACGGAGGGATGGAGAGACGGAGAGAGAGAGGGCGGGCGCAGAACTAGAGTCGGCGAGGAGGGAGGAGGAGGGCGAGGAGAGGAGGAGAGGGGCGGGCGCAGAACTAGCGTCGGCGAGGAGGGGAAGGAGGGCGAGGAGAGGAGGAGAGAGGGCGGGCGCAGAACTAGAGTCGGCGAGGAGGGAGGAGGAGGGCGAGGAGAGGAGGAGAGGAGGAGAGGGTGAGCAATGTGTTCACTTGGTGTGAAGAGAGTGACTGTACAACACTTGAAATGCAGTGTAAATGAGTGTCTGGATATCTTGGCAGGGTTGAAGCGTTTTATGGCTGTGTGGGTGGCAGGAGAGGTGGAGGAGAGGTGGAGGAGAGGTGGAGGAGAGGAGGAGAAACGAGGAACAGAGAGGAGTTCAGAGGGACACATCGTGGAAGACTGAGGAGAACGGAAGCTAAACACTTTTCTCATCCTCCACTCATCTCCAGACACGGGACCCCTGAAAGCATCCACTCGTCCCGAGGTCCTGGCCAGAGACAGGCCCCCAGGGGACAGTTCGAAGGTCATCTCTCATCTCTGATGAGAGGAGAGCGGGTTATGTCCGCAAGCTTGTCTCGTTATTGGCCATGGACCCAGTCCAGCCCTGACAACCACACTGAGACAGAGGAGACCAGGACAGACCTGGCCCTGACAACCACACTGAGACAGAGGAGACCAGGACAGACCTGGCCCTGCCAACCACACTGAGACAGAGGAGACCAGGACAGACCTGGCCCTGACAACCACACTGAGACAGAGGACACCAGGACAGACCTGGCCCTGACAACCACACTGAGACAGAGGAGACCAGGACAGACCTGGCCCTGCCAACCACACTGAGACAGAGGACACCAGGACAGACCTGGCCCTGACAACCACACTGAGACAGAGGACACCAGGACAGACCTGGCCCTGACAACCACACTGAGACAGAGGAGACCAGGACAGACCTGGCCCTGACAACCACACTGAGACAGAGGACACCAGGACAGACCGGGCCCTGACAACCACACTGAGACAGAGGAGACCAGGACAGACCTGGCCCTGACAACCACACTGAGACAGAGGAGACCAGGACAGACCTGGCCCTGCAATGCAGAGGATTCACATCCTGACCACGTGTATGTGAACACACACGACACAGCAGCATGGACACACACACACACACATACAGAAACACACACAGGAGAATATACACACACGTGCGCGCACACAGGGTCATGTCCATACACACAAAACACTCACATACACAGAAAAAGTCAAACACACACAAAGACTCGCAAATATTTGTTTTTTACAGCCTACACACACACACACACACACACTTTACACACGGATCCTCCTGTCCCTAGCAGTGCCTCATATTCCCATTGAGAATATATTGGCCAATAGCTGACCCCCTGCAACCCTGTCAAGTATCCACATCAATAAACAAGCCCTCTGATTGGCTGGGAGCATTGCCAACAGCCCCACCCCTGCCAAGCTTTGACGTGTGGCATGTGACATTAACCGTTGGTCTGGGAGGAATGGGGGAGGGGAGGGGGGAGAAGGGGGAAGGGGGGCAGGGGGGGTGGACGACACACTCCGAGAGAAACGACTTCTCCGTGTTACCTCCCTGCGAGGAGATGGTTTTTACCGCGACGGGGAGCAGTTCGAACGCACAGGCTCTCGAACGCTTTACACCTCGGCTACACGGTGTCAACCTCGCACTCATGAGTCTAAAGATAGCACCCCCACACACTCACACACAGACACACGCGCACACGCCTAAAGTCAATGCACACACACACACATACTGAACTTGGCACACTGTGCTGTCATCTCCAGATCACTGAATTCACTTTGACGGTGGACAATCAACCAAACTTTAACCAACTCATTCCAACTGAACGGACTCCTCCTACCCTAAACCGACTCATCCTTAACCATAATGGACTCATCCTAAATCATAATGGACTCATCCTTAACCATAATGGACTCATCCTAAACCATACTGGACTCATCCCTACCTTAACGGACTCATCCTAACCCAGCCCTACAGAGACCTCAGAGGGTTTTCGGTCGTGTCTGAGGTCGTCTGACCTTCCGGCTAAAGTGGTACTTCTGGAGTCAGACACCAATGACCAGAATGACCGTTACACGCTGTATTAGGCTGTTAGTTCCTCTGTGTGTGTGTGTGTGTGTGTGTGTGTGTGTGTGTGTGTGTGTGTGTGTGTGCGGGTCAGATGAGAGTCCCGTGCTGAAGGCATGTAGGCGCACAGACACACACACACACACACACACACAGAGACACACACACACACACACACACAGAGACACACACATCGCCCACAGCTGCCAAGTGCCTGAGGTGCCTTCGCTTTCCTGGCCCTCCTCTATCTTCACCTCGCTCACTCACTCTCTTCTCTCTCCTCTCGCTCCCTGTTCCCTCGCTTTCTCCCTCTCTCCCTCGTGTTACTCTTGTTGCTCCTCTCTCTCCTCCCCCCTCTCGCTCTCTTTACTCTCTCTCCTTCCTCTTTTTCTATCTTCACCCCTTTCCGTTTTTTTCTCCCCCCCATCTCTCTCTTCCTCTTTTCCTTTCTCTCTATCCCCCTCTATCCCTCTCCCTCTCTCTCCCTCTCTCCTCTCTCTTTCTCTCACAGACAGGCCTACTCTTTAATGCAGCATCATACATTACTAACCGACCTGCACATCAGACCAGGCCCTGACAGAGAAGGGGCGAGCCAAGCCACACCCCTTTCACCGCAAGCCATTTTTGAGCAATCTCACCATCAAATATTGAGAGGGAGGAGCATGTCCAGCCCTGCAGGAGACCAGCAGGAGAAGGAGCCCCGACAGGAAGCTGTAGCGGAGCCACAGGAAGCTGCATTCACACAGCCACTGTGGGCCAGGATCTCAGGCTTGCACATGACCACTGCACATGCCTGTCGGGTTCAATGACTGTGTGCAGCGATAAACGGAACGATTTGTCATCCAGCTGTTGAACTACCACGTGAAGTCTATATTCTTTGTGAACACCAGGTTCTGCCTGTCTGTCAGCTTGGGGGGCAGGTGGGCCGGGGCAGGGGACTACACCATGCGGCTCTGGCATTTGGCCTTGGCTTTGGCTAAAACTGTTACCGGAGGCGTGGGATAGTCCCGTGCATTAGTGAGTACACAAGCGGCACTAGACTGTCCTCAGGAGTGTGTCAGTGTCGGTGGTAGACTCACCTCTGGCCGACAGCTTCTTGGTGTTGATGATTTTGGCAGCGTATTCCTGTCCCGTGCATAGCTTCACACACCTGCGCACCACTGAGAAAGCTCCCCTGGAAACACACACACAACAGGAACCTTGGTGAGAAACGTCAGCGAGAGTTGCGTGAAGAGCCAAATCCCAGATGAAAATCGTTTGCTGTAATCGACTCGAAGAGAGTCTTTTTGTCGTTCGAGAGTCCAGATCTCCACAGTGTCACACGGCAGCGTTAGCGCGGGTCGCGGTGGCTCACTGCGTGCATCAGTTGACAAACACAGGAGACAGGAAGATCCTGACACCCAAGACCACACTGTTTCCTGTGTGGTTACCATGGCGTCAGCTCTATACCGTAGTACGTAAGCAACCTGGCCCGCATGACTAAAGCACACTAGGTCGTCATCTAGGATACCCAGTACATCTCAAAATCCCAGTATATCTAGCTACCTAGTGTAGTGTCTGAGTTAGTCTCTAGACTATCCTTGTCTAGAGTGTAGTGTGTGAGTTAGTCTGCCTAATGGGCTCTCATGGGATTCAAAATGCAAAATGTGTGTGTGTGTGTGTGTGTGCGTGTGCAATACACACGTTCAATAGAGCTTCATTCCAGCATGAATACGCATGAACACGTCATATAACCAGAGGGCTGAAGACAGTGAAGCCGAGCAAGACACACAGGTTTCTGATACTAGTAGCCTTGTATTAGAAGCCTGGTGATAAGCAGTAGGTTTGTCTAATACAGCTTTGTTCATATCAATAGAGACAGTTGGAGACAGGAAAGCAGGGAGAGAGAGAGAAGGGAAGACACATGGGAAATGGCCCGGGCCCCTGTGTTTCGACCTGAGCTTTAGTGGTACGCGCTTTACCCAGGGGCACCCCTAGCAAACTGTTTTTAATGTAGTCGTCCATCATCTCCATTCCTCCCCTCAGCCCTGGGCTGAACCACTCGTGGTACGCTACATAACCCCTACTAATGATAGAGGGCGTTCCATGGTCTTTTCACGTTTCAACCAGGGGCGTAGGCACAATCATCTTTTTGGGTAGGCAAAAATATGAATAGGCGTCTTTTCGGTTATTTAACTTATTTACTGTGCGATGAGCCCCCGGTGCCTCATTTATTGGAGATTTTTTGGGGGGAAGGCCTTAGATCAAATTGGGTAGGCCTGTGCCGAGTCTGCCGACCCTACCCGTGGCAACGCCTCTGGTTTCAACATTCCATACAGTCGTTTCTTCACGTCTGCAAGAACCGTCTAGAACCCCCAAGAGCAGAGCATAGAAAACTGAAAAGGCTCTGAAGTGAGGTTGCTACAGCTCCATCTATTGTTGTGAAGGGCTCAAGGCCTATACAGGGTCCTCTATAGACGGTTGTATTTTCGTGAACGTTGTCTGCTGCCGTCGATGACACTCCCAGAGAGAGGATTCCGAACGACCAATGGCAAGGCTGGGTCAGGGGTCACCGGAGGACTCGAGCTGCCCAGTGACCATGAGTCAGAGACAAATACCACGCCCGCTCTGAAATACACACCCCGGCATGTGACTGAGGGTCACACACACACACACACACAGTACGCACAACCAGACACACACAGGCACACACAAACACACGCGCGCACAGAGCACCTTGGGGATTTCGACACGCAAGCCACCACTTCCAACCACAACAACGGCCCCGCCCGAGCATCTGTCCACTTAGCCGGGAGAGGAATCGGTGCGCTAACAAAGTGCTCTCCAGAATGCCCTGTGTCTGCCACGCCCGTCTCAGTGAAGAAATGTAAGTGATTTTGAATGCCCCTCCCCCTCCCCCCCCCTCCCCACATCCACACACCTCAGTCCCACATAGCTCCGAGGGTGGGGTCTCCCGGGAAATAAGACAAACACACACGCGCCGCACTCGGGCGGGAGGGTCAGGAGGCGTGTGTGCGACAGGTACACAGACGCGAGGACGCACACACACACACACACACACGTTCACACTTACTGACAACACCACCCGACAGCTGCACTCGGAAAGTTCACCCAGCGAGGTGAGGTTTCTTCACTAAAGCGCCCTGCTTAGTGAAAGGTGTGTGTGGTGTGTGTGTGGTGTGTGTGTGCGCTTACGTGTATGTGTGTGTGTGTGTGCTCCTCGTGAACAGAGGGAGAGATATAAACTCAATGCAGTGATAATCCCCAAGTTGCGAGGCATACAGAGAAACAGAGGTAGGTATAGGTTGTCATCATCCACACTTCCCATTCTGGATTAGTAGGGAGAGGGGAATACTGGGTGGACTAAATCCTTATGTCTTTGTGGTTCAACTCCTGAGCTTAAATCCACAAACGGCCCCGCTTGTGGATTTAGATGGGTATTGTATTTTTTTTCTTCCTGTCAGTGATTCAAGCTCTATTCCAGACAATCCTCAAACACACTTCAAAGGCATACGTGGAGTCTAGGTCATCGTGGTGATTAAGCAATCCTAATGCACGTATAAATGTTGATCGAGCCTGTATTTTCCAAACTCTGGAGCTTAGCTCAATTGTCTGGAGGCGGGGGTATTGCTAAATCGTTTTATTCTCCTTCTGAGCTGAGGATACTGTTATAGGAATGTCAATGAAGATGTTGTTTGTTTATAGTGAGATGAAACAGGTGAACTAAACCACATTTTTATAAGCCTATATGAAACTTTTCAAAGAGCGGCTGTACGATATATTAAAGGATTTGTCACAGTTGGACGACCCTGACTCCTAACACGGAATTTGTGACACAGACCCAACCTTCAGTGCCTCCATCAAGTGATAGATTGCCTAACAGACGCCGATGTCAAGACAGAAATGCTTTTTCCCAAATAAGGAGTATGAGAATTGGCTAAAATGGCGTTACATCTCACATATGCATGCCGTCCATGGCACATCATTGACAATCAACATTTTATACGTAGCCAAGAAACAACTTCAAGGTTACAGCGCGATTTAAAGCCACCAGCGTACAGTAGTCACCGTTCCCGCTTCGAGGGGGAGAAGGCGGCGGCGGCAGGGCGGCAGAGCGGCAGCTGTGAAAGGGGCGTACCTCCCCAACAGGGTGTCCAGAGCCAAGAGGTTAGCGAGCTACATTTTCGGAGAGCTTAACATTGGCGTTGGTTGAGCTACAGCAATACTTCTTCGGGGAACTCAAGGGCCGTGCCTATGTGTGTGTGTGCGTGTGTGTGTGGGGGGGGGGAGGAAGAGAGAGGAGAGAGAGGGAGAGGGAGAGGGAGAGGGAGAGGAGAGAGAGCGAGAGAGAGAGAGCGAGAGATAGCTAGATCGAGAGAGATAGAGCTATCGAGAGCGCGAGATCGCGAGAGAGAGAGAGAGATGAGAGCTCAGACGAGAGAGAGACCAGGGTGGAGAGTGAGTGAGCGTATTTTGAGAGCGCGAGTTGTCACCCTTGCCTTGCGCTCCTGTCCTCCAGAAAAAGACCACACCAACAACACCGACGAAGCCAAACTAACAAACGCACTGACACATTCATACATGTTTGTACAACTTCCAAAAACAAAAGCAAACGCTTACTTTCCCAGTTCCTCGTAAAGCTGAAATTCGTCCGTGAATCGTGTACAGGTTGTAGCAGCCATGTCTCCGTATATCGTGGGTGTTTCACAGCTTCAGCTGCTCCTCTGTCCGCCGTAAATATGAAATTAGTTTTCAAAATATGCGTTCAATATGTCTACTGCCGCCTTCTCAAAGAGAGCCCTTGAAAGCCGGTAAAGCTCGAGTTGAGTGAAGGAGAGGTTTGATATGTAGGCTAGCGACCAAGGTGGTTGCTTGCTCGCGTCACGTCTCCCCCCACTATTTAGCTTCTGCACTGTAGGCTACGGCTCGTCTCCGGTGCGCTTGGCTCTTGCTGCGGACAGAAACAGACCCGTTACAATCCGCTCTCCGCCGCCCCCGATCGGACTCGGCGCGCAACTGCTTGCGTGGGCAACGTAATAGCCACAAACGCCCCGCTTGTACAGTGCGTACTTCCAAATAGGGGCAAATTTATGAGGGTGGTTATTTGTGTTTTGAGCATTATCACTATGGCACTCAATGACATGCGTACAGGCACATAGCCTACAGACGCATGACGAAAAGGTATAACCTCATGGGGAAAATAAATCTACTATGCAACCCATACTCCCAACCTCAAATATATATTGAAAGCATGATTATATGATACAGACTCAGGCGCTGAACCTGACACACTACTGCATATGAGGAATCGAATGACACTTATGAGATACCACTGCACCGTGGACAGCTATAGCTGTGGTTAGCCCACAATGTCAATAAATCACTCATGTTGGATTGTATAACTATTTCCTTTCACAGTACAGGAAGTGTGTTTGCGGATGTGCTACGATAGCGCACAGCAAGTTTCAACAGAAAAAAAATCTGTCACTAGTTTCAATACTACCATGACACATGTCACATAAATAGTTTGAGTCCTCCATAAAAGCGGCCATAAAAGTACAAAACAAATATGGGCTACCTATCTTTGTGGTGGAAAAAAAGTTTTACATGATAATACCTTGAAGTAGGCTACCTCACATCCCAATTTTGTAATTAAATAAAATGATGCGGCCAACTCGAAACCATAATTAGGTCTTTTATCCTGTCGCAGTCATTTTCATGGGTTATGTCATTTTCCAGATGTAGAAACACAATTCACGGACTGTTCACTCCCACATGTCTTAATGGGGACTAATACCACATCATTGCTCCCAATTAGCTTTATTAGTCAACCGTGACTCAGCGGGGAACTGCTCGCTTCGCCTTCTATGTGTGGAGTATCAACATCACGGGAACCAACGTGACCTTCTACAACTCTTGGTCACATCGTTACCAGTGCAACGGCTATTTGAACGTTATTCCTCTTGATGTTACAAATGCGTTGAGGCGGAGTCGTGCCTCATAGTCGACGGTCATTTGGAACTGGTTTTATCCTGCGGATGTGTGATCAGGCTGACAGCCTGAGATGCTTTCGGTGCCGCTACTACATTTGATTCACTTAGCAGACGCTTTAATTCAAAGCGACATCAGAGAGAGCAGCATATATGCACCCCTCACTAGGCTTCGCCTGCGGTTCTCGCGTTTACGCACTACTGTAAAACTGGAAATAAATGAAAGGGAGTGAAGGGGGAGGGTAAAGAAGAGTTCAAGTCAACCTTTATTTCGATCAGTAGAGAACACGCACACATCTCTCTTCGACACACACACACACAGTACATCTCAGACAGGGATTAGAGAGTTGCCATGACAGTCGAATAAATTAACATATCAAGAACATGTTTCAGTCCTTCCAAGACTGGAGAGGACAGTAAGGGGCAGTACTATCATCACACACGCACATGTGTGCGCGCACAGACACACACACACACACACACACCACACACACACACACACACACACACACACACACACACAACACACACACACACTGTGGGCTCAGACCAGCAGTCTGAGGGAGTTGACATGGAGGTGGTAGAGGAAGTCTGCATATGATGCGCCGCCGTTGGGACTCTTATCCTCCACTAGGAGGCGCTGCAGGGACTCCTCACCACTGTCCCCCTGCTTCACCACCACCAGCTGGGAAGGGGAAGCACACAACACAACCACATACACACAAACACACACAAACGTTGATTTAAGAGCCATTCATCATACATTTTGCTGTCATTGTAATCAACAAGATAGAGATAGACAGAGAGTGAAAGACAGTGAGAGAGTGAGAGGCAGAGAGAGTGAGAGACAGAGAGAGAGAGTGAGAGAGAGACATAGATAGAGACAGAGACAGGTAACAGAGAGAGGAGCAAAGTCTGATTCCCAGACAGTCCAGAGGGTCCCTCCCAGGCCTGTGACTCCCCCGTCAGGGAGCTCACCTTGAGGGCTGAGGGCCCCTGAGAGCCCAGCGTCTGGAGGAGAGATCTCACGCTGACGGAGAGAGGGTTGTCAAGGACAGGCAGCCTCGTCTGGATGAACACACACACACACACACACACACACACAAACACACACAAACACTCATCAGTTTTGAACGGTATTCAGTTCCACCAGCTTATCCGTCCTTCCTATCGTCCCTTTGGTTTCATGCCGTTCATTCCTCCGCACCCCCCCCCTCCCTATCCCCCACCCCCCACCCCCCACCCCCTCCCTCACCTCTCCAGAGGGCAGGGATGCCAGGGAGCGCGTGTCGAACAGCAGGCCCAGGGTGTGTGAGGGGACGGCGGGGCCCACCCAGAGCAGCAGGCTGAGGGGGGAGCTGGCCAGGTACAGCCCCCCCGGCTCCAGGCTGGCTCCAGAGCAGCGCAGGGCCGGCCCCAGGCTGGGGACGCTGGCATCACCAGCGATGTCACCGCACCCCGCCTGCTGGGAGAGGGGGAGAGGGGGGGCAGGGATGGTGAAGATACCATCGACCATCATCATCACCATCATCATCTCCACCATCGTCATCACTACCATCCTCATCCTCCTACCAGTGGGAGGAGCAGGGGGTAGAAGTGGCGTGCGGTGGAGGCGGTGTCCATGGCGACCAGCTGGCTGCGCAGCGCCAGGCGCGCGTGCACGGAGCAGCGCTGGGCCGGCAGCAGCACCTCGCTCTTCCTCAGGCTGTTGATGTAGACGGGCAGGACCCGCAGGTGCTGAGGGAGCACCAGCTGGGGAGCACACACACACATTCATACACACACAACACACATTCATACACACACACATTCATACACACACACATATTTACATATACACATACATACATACACACAACTCACACACATATACAAAAACACACACACATGTGTGTTCTGTCACACCGACCTGACCCGGGGACACGGAGGTGGAGCTGCAGTGTTTCCTGTAGCAGGCCAGCGCCTCCGTCACCTCCGTCTGCAGTTCCTCTCTCAGCTCCTGCAGGGGGCGCTCCAGCGCTGAGCAGTACACTGCACACGCGGGGCGACAGGGAGGGACAGGTACAGGAAGCCAGGGTCAGCGCCAGGGTCGGGACGGACAGAATACAGGACACACACGAGTACGCTACACACACACGTGGACGTGCGACACACACAACCTCACGCTACAACATTACTGGCCCAGTTGGAGGCGCTGGGCTCGTAGCTCCTTACTCTTCTTGCAGTAGAAGGCGAGCAGCGTCTGGGCCTGGCAGTGGCGGAAGGTGTCCAGCAGGTGGCGGGAGCAGCGCAGGGTCAGGGTATGGACCCGTGTCCTCCGCTCGCCTCCCTCGCTGGTGTAGGACAGAACCACCTGGAAGCCAGGAGGAGATATTTGCACTTGGGATATGACATTTACATTTAGTCATTTAGCAGACGCTCTTATCCAGAGCGACTTACAGTAAGTACAGGGACATTCCCCCCGAGGCAAGTAGGGTGAAGTGTCTTGCCCAAGGACACAACGTTTCTTCAAATAACCGTCTTTATCAAAGACACAGGCCGCTTCAGTATCTGTGGATGGGATCTCGTCCTAGTGAACATTGTGTCTACGTTTACCAGGTTCTGTTAATTCGGGGGTTGGACTGACTGAAGGGGTTACCTGTATGACCACGCCCCTCTTCTCCTCCAGAGCTCTGTTGTGAGACAGCTCAATGGCCAAAGTCGTCCGCCCATCAAGAGTTGCCAGGGCGACGTTACTGGGGCTGGGTCCAGGGACGAAGCAGCCGTAACAGCCCGACACACGCATGTCTGTGGAGCAGGAAGACACAGGAGGAGGAGGTTCTTACGCAATATCCTGTCTGAGGAGCAGGTTATTACACAACATCCTGTCTAAAGAGCAGGTTAAATCACTACTCCAGCAAGTTTCCTTGTAGTTGAATGGCTTCTTTAGAGGAGCCATCTGCATTCATAGATAGCTAGGTGAGACACAGACTCGACAACCGTATTCGTGATCTGAAAGAGCACACAGACGCACACAAACTTTGGACCCTGGCTGTTCTCACCTTTACTGACGAAGATCTTGATTTGGGCCCGGTACCCAGTCTCTGTCTCCACACTCATCCTCAGGTCCCTGCCGAAGCGTTCCCTCTCCAGCTCCCCCTGCAGGAGGAAATGGAATCAGTCCTCCACCCGGACACATCCCTGCTCTGAGAAATGGAATCAGTCCAACACTTGGACACATCCCTGCTCTGAGAAATTGAATCAGTCCCACAGGGACACACCCTGGCTCTGAGAAATGGAATCAGTCCTCCACCTAGACACACCCCTACAGGAAGTTGAAGGATTCGAGGAAGTGGAGGGAGACGAGGCTCACCAAGAGGCTGTCGTACGAGCGGAGAGCTCCACCTGTCATGTATGGAACGTGTCCTGGCCAAGCTCCGCCCACATCCTGCTGGCAGAAGGCAAACAGGTGGAGGCCACAGCCCTGGTTGACACACTTCTTAGCCAATGAGACATCCAATCCAAGGGCTGGAAGAGAGACTGTGAGGTCCAGAAGAGGGGAGAGACGGGATGGAGTCTCTCCATTAGGGAGAGGGGAGAATGGAGAGAGGAGGAGAGAGAGAGAGGGATGGAGAGAGAGATGAGGAGGAGAGAGAGAGAGAGAGAGAGGAATAGAGAGAAGAGGAGAGAGAGGTGGGTCAGTGTCACTTCCTGGGCAGTATTGTCCAGATACAGCATCAAATGAATGGCCAGATTACATAATATAATGGCTTACACATTCATGTAAGTGTGTGGTGTGTGTGTGTGTGTGTGTGTGTGTGTGTGTGTTACCTTTGGTTTGTTGGAGCTGAAGAACCCTGAGGTGTGTGTGTGAGCTCCTTCCATGAGAGGCGCAGAGTGGAAGACGAGCAGCTTCCCAGAGGAGCCCAGCGCCTATACACACACACACACACATGCACACATGCGTGCACACAGAGATAGTGGGTGAGCGACAGAGTGAGCGAGAGACATAGACAGAGAGAAAGAGAGAGAGAGGAAAAGAGAGCGCGAGAGAGAGAGAGACACCCACCTGTAGTATAGCCAGTCCAGCCTTAACAGGCAGTTCCATAGGAGCTCCACTGGAGTCGTTACACTCAGCACTGAACTGAGGGATGAGCTGCAGAACACTGCACACACACACACACACACACACGCACACACACACACACAGAACAATACTTTAAAGCGCTTTACATCATATACTACCATCAGACAGGAAGTGAACACCTCGTTCCTGTCCCTCACCTGTCAATACTGTCCACACAGTCTCTGAGAGGAACCAGGAGGCCCTCCCTCACAGGAAGTTGGAAATCCTCTGTCTCCGTGACAACCAGCATATGTGGGCGGGACAGGGCGGGGCTGAGGTCGTAGAGGTGGATCCTGCTGTCGTAGGTCATCAAACCCACACGCACGCCCGACTGGACGGCACCCTCCTCCCTCCGACGAATCAGAAGGGAGATCTCGCTAAGCATGGCTGGGAGTGTGTGTGTGTGTGGTGGTGTGTGCATGGCTGTGTATGTGCATGTGGCGGTGTGTGTGCGGTGTGTATGTGCATGTGCGTGTGTGTGTGTGTGTGTGTGTGTGTGTGTGTGTGTGTGTGTGTGTGTGTGTGGTGTGTGTGGCATGGCTGTGTATGTGCATGTGTGCGGTGTGTGTGCGGTGTGTGTGGGTGTGTATGTGCATGTGTGTGTGTGTGTGTGTGTGTGTAGTTACCTGTTCAGAGACGACAGGAGGGACTGGAGCTCCCGGCACACGAGCTCCAGGTGTCCTCCCCTCAGAGCCGGAGGTGACACGTCAACAGCCAGGAGCAACACGGCAGGCTGCTCCTGCACACACACACACACACACACATTAACACACACATAAACACACACACACGTTGTCTGTTGTTGAGGATCTCATAGGCACCCACACGCAATAGTTTGTAGTGTGTACTGCCTAGTATGCAGTGCACAGTGTGTAATGTGTAGCGTGTAGCGTGTAGCATGTAGCATGCAGCATGTAGCGTGTAGCGTGTAGCGTGTAGCTGCAGCGTGTAGCGTGTAGCATGTAGCGGACCTGCTGGTTACGGATGACCTCGTAGGAGCCCAGACTGAGCTCTGGCCTCGTCTCTCTGTCCACCCTCACTCCCTCTGTTCCCCTGGTGGGCTGGTAGTGCTGCCACGACACTGAGGGAGGAAGGGAGGGAGGGATTAAGGAAAATCAAAACACTGCCCAGGGATCAGACCAGAGGGAGGCCAGAGCGGCAGAAGCCAGATGAGGACAGACCTTCAGTGAGTTTTCCACAGAAGGGGCAGTAGAACCTCTGGCCACAGTCCTGCCAGGTCACAGCTGGGCACATGTAGGCCCCACACGCCCCACAGCCTCGCACACACTCCCCCTCACTGCTCACCGACAGGGGGCGCTGCAGAGCACAGGGTCACACGGGAGAATGGAGAGATATCATCCACACAGGAAGTAGACGTAAGGACTACTTTGGTATGTTTTACGTGCCATTAACCTGCCAGGGACATCATATGAAAATGTGTCTGTGTGGCTTAATCTACTACATTTACACGATTGGCCAAAGTGCTCGTGGTTATTTAGTGTGTGTGAACAGACGGAGCGTTGTTGCTGGGTGCCCCACCTCTTGCGGCCCAGGCCGGGCCAGGGGAGTGACCAGGGCCCCCAGGGGCAGGTGGCTGAGCAGGGCCATGGGGCCCTCACAGGGGACACAGTAGGAGGTCGCCCGCATGTAGCCTGGCCTGGCGTTACCTGACACGCGCACACACACGCACACACACGCGCAAGAAAGTAAAGTCAATATAGAACGCAAAAACAAATGTGTGTGTCTGTGTTGTGCGTGTGCGAGTGTTGTCCGTGCGTGTGTGAGCGTGTCTGTGTGTGTGTTGGAGGGCAAGAAAGAGAGTATGTGTGCGTGTGTGTGCGTGCGTGTGTGTGTGAGCGTGTCTCACCCCTGTCTTCTGTGATGCACTCGGTGGTAGCCAGGGGAGGGAGAGAAGAGCCAAGCTCTGACACAAACACCCTCCCCTCCCACTCTGCCCTGTCATCCTCCATCACCTTCACCTGGCGGGGAGAGAGAGACGAGGGTGGAGAGAGAGAGCGAGAGAGAGAGACGGGAGGGAGACCGGAGAGAGAGAGAGAGAGAGAGAGAGAGAGAGAGGGACGGGGGGAAGGTGGAAACAGAGATGGAGAAAGACGGAGGAAGGGAGAGAAGGTGGAGGGAGAGGGTCAGATGGGTCTACACTGCATCCTCGCGTGAGAAAGAAAGAGTTGGAGAGAGGTCCTGAGAGAGAGAGAGAGAGAGACGTACAGCACTGGGTAACAGCTGAGGCAGGAGACCGTAGCGCGACTCGGAGCTGGGACTGGAGGTGGCCCCTGTCTCTCCTGGAGACAGACACGGCTGAGAGAGAGAGAGAGAGAGAGAGAGAGAGAGACAGAGAGAGAGAGAGAGAGAGAGAGAGACGAGAGAGAGAGAGAGAGAGAGAGAGACAGAGAGGAGAGAGAGACAGAGAGAGAGAGAGAGAGACAGAGAGAGAGAGAGAGACGAGAGAGAGAGAGAGACAGGTTAACCAACATCCTCAACACAGGATCATACTCATCGTTTCTTTCCACATTTACAGCTATCATGACGTTCCCCATAGAAGACTATATGTTCATGATATTTCCCATTTTATTAAGTTAGCAGACACTTTTATCCAAAGCAACATACAAACAGTGCCTAAAGAAAGCACAGCAGAAGATCAAGGATGATAAGAGCATAGTTCTAACAGCACTTAAAATCAGGACGGTCTGTGTAACGACATACACGTACAATGTTCCCTATAAGAGATATAGCTTCATAAGAGACAGGTGTTGTGATGTAGGTGTTCTCTCACTGGCTGTGTAGAGTCCCCTTCTAGAGACTGTCCTCTGCAAGGATGGGATGCTGTATCAGGAGCGTAGCCAGCACCTGAGGGAGGAGACAAATACATGTAAGATATTAGACAGCAAATACAAATAAAAAAAGATGTATTTGTAGTTGATGTTTCCATACTGGTACAGTGTAAATACAATGCCGTACCAAGGTAAACTGTTATGACAGTCATTGAATGGTAGCTCAAGTACATTTTGATATGTAGCAGTGCAGCTTACCAGTGTATGGGTGTTGAGGGGAGACCAGAAGAGGTTGCTGTTGGATTGGGGAGGAGGGAGACCAACCTGGCTGAACAGGGCAGGAGGGAGACCAGGCGGGCTGGACTGGGGATGAGGGAGACCAGCCTGGCTGGACTGGGGATGAGGGAGACCAGGCGGGCTGGACTGGGGATGAGGGAGACCAGGCGGGCTGGACTGGGGATGAGGGAGACCAGGCGGGCTGTACTGGGGATGAGGGAGACCAGGAGGGCTGGACTGGGGATGAGGGAGACCAGGCGGGCTGGACTGGGGAGGAGGGGGACCAGGAGGGCTGGACTGGGGAGGAGGGGGACTGGGACCAGACAGGGGGGGCTGGACACCTCTGGATGGGGCGTGTATTCCATGACCCCTGGGTCGGGCTCTGTCCCATATGTGGAGGATGGCCGGGGTCTCCTTCCTCAGCCTGATGAGATGGAGGGGCATTGGTGGTTCCATGCGTTGCGGAGGGGGGTGGAGGGGAGGCAGCTTGGGGAGTGTATGGGGAAATGGAGGAGGCTACCCTGAGGGGAGGGGGGCCTCCTAAGAATGGGGGTCCACGGTTAGGAAGGGCCAGTGTGGTTGGAGGGGGGTGGTGTGTTGCCAGGTTTGAACAAGGCACCTCCAGTGGAGGATTTTGGAGTATATTGTTGTGGTGTGGTTGTAGGGATGGTGTGTGGGAAGGCCTGTGTTTGCAGTGAGGATCTGTGGGTGGGTGGATGCTGAGAGAACCCTGGCTCTGCGATGACAAGAGGGGGAAAGTGCCTCCACAGTCCTGGTCATGGGTCTCCAGTATGGCCTGTTGGAGGTTGTTACCACCAGGGCCCTGGGTGGCGGTGGAGTCCAGGGTCAGGTACTGGAGGTTGGGTAAGGGGTCGCAGGCTGGCTTTGGAGGACTTCCAGTCTGGGGTGGGGCTACAGACCAGCCGTTTTGACATGACCACAACTGGCCAGAAGTCGACGTTTGATTGGATGGCGAAGTGTCCATCTTCACCCATACTAGACTGTGTTTGGAGATTGCTCACATTGGAGGCGTGACCTGGAAGAACACAGTTTATAATAGCACAGTTACAGCGAGCCCGTGGCGGCGTGGCCTCTTTCTAAGGTATCGTATCTGTCGAAATATGAATGTACTGGAATCATTCTGCCCTGTGCATTGCAGGGTGAGTGTTGATAGCAATTGTGATGGGCAGCTGACAAGGTAAACATACCTTAGATATCCTCGATCACGGTCACAGCTCAACATAGTACTCCCGTCTTCATCCTCCCTCGGAATATTACCGTATAGGCTAAATACCGCTGGTACCGCCGCAGACAACGCGTTAGTCCTGATTTGATTTGCAGCAACCGCGTCTACAGCAGGTTCGGAAGCTTAGATATACAGCAACTGAAATAGATATATATTGGTAATATTTACATCCTTACAATAACATTGTAACGGCACACGAGCTGCGTGAGATAAGGAAGAGCAGCGCCCGCCCACTTTGACCTCACGTACTGACGACGCACCACTAATAATTTAACGAATTACAGAAAGACGAAATTATATTTTTTTGGGCGAAAAACATAGCATAGACATTTTATTAACTCTTCTGATTTATAGAAACTATTTCTAAAAGGTCTAATAGCCTACATTTACTACAGTATGATCATATGTATTGGCAACGTTTGGCCACTAGATGGAAGTGCAGACAAGAATAGTGCTGCATTGCAAGTTTTTAAAAATAATTTCCCATTAATATTGAATGAAACCTATTATTCTGTATATTCTAATCATTCGTGTTTTTTGTCCAACAACCACGTCAATCAATCTCCAATATGTGTCCTAACTGACGCAAATCATTCAAAAAAATTCTCACCATCGACATGGTGGGAATATAGGCTACGTGACCACAACGCAAAATTATTGCATGAACATAGTCACTGAGCAACACGTGTTTTAGGCATTCCTATATTATTCGATCTGGTCCACTTGGTCAGTGGTCCTGTTCGATGGACAGAAGCGTTTCCAGACAGGTGTGACGTCATGGTGGTCCTGTCCGCACTTCGCTATCTGACGGTGAGTGAATCTCTCGTGTCGTTCAACATTGAAGCCCAGAATACCTGAACACAGACAGCTCTCTGTCCAGGGGCGGATATAAATATACCTTCCAGGAACTGAGGAGTGGAGAAGTAGACCAAACTAGAGAGAAAAAAAACTCAAAGAAATTGGAGAGGGAGGAGGTAGGAGGGAGTGGGGTGAACGAGTGGAGAAGAGGTTAGAGATAAATATTTGATCTGCTCTCCTCTCTACCCCCGGCTCTCAGCGTTATAATATTAATGGGGGGGCCAGGGGCCTGGAAGGCTTCAGGTGCATTTACACTGGTACCTCTTTTCTGACACACACACACACACACGCTAAAAAAAGCACCAGCACACAAGCACTTAGACTCACACACACAAGCCCTGACATTACCACTCCCCAATAGCCCCAATTATAGCCCCAATCAAACAGGCACACACACACACACACCTGTCTCTCCACCCACATGAAGGTTGGCAGCCCATACACTGGTTTCCTAAAGCACTTAAACCCTGGCTGAACAAAAGGACCTCGTATGGGACCTCATCGAGGCGTGATGGAGACCCTGGGTGATCTGTGGCGTCTCTCCTGAACACATTGAATGGGCCTCCTTCTCCTGAACACATTGAATGGGCCTCCTTCTCCTGAACACATTGAATGGGCCTCTCTCTCTCCTCCTTCTCCTGTCGGGGTCGAGGGACCACCGCGAGCTCCGGTGCGTGTTGGCGTGATGACATGAGGCGGTTGGCGCGGAGACGAGAGGGGCCGAGTCGGGTTACACCCGTGTCCGTGACACTTACACGACCTGGAAGCACTTTAGCATGTGGACGCGTCCTGATGCAGAACACCTGCAGACACGCAGGACTTGGAGGGGGTGGGGTTAGAGGAGGGAGAGGGAGCGTGAGTGGTAGAGGGGGACGAAAAGAGGGAGAGATGTAGAAAGAGAGCAGAAGAGAGGGGCGAGAGAGATGGACGGGGAAGAAAGAGGTAGAGATGGCGGGAGAGAGAGAGAGAAAGTTACTTTAATTACTAGCCCGATTCCCTAACCGCTCAGCCACCCGACTCCCTCCTTCTGTTCCTCGCTTTGCTTGACGGTTCATTCCTACTTTCTGAGAGATGTTTTCTTTACTTTGTGTCATTTAGAAACCCAGTTGTGCTCCGTTATATTGGATAGATAAATCAGCTGGATAACTGGTAGATGTGTTACATACATCAACACCTCTACATCATCGTCGCAAATCATGCAACCAGCAACAACCATCCTGAACCCAGAGATACAAAGGTTTGGCTCGGGGGGGATAATGTCTAATGAAAAATGATGAATTGACTTCGCTATCAGTCTAATCTATTTTACTCTTCCTCTTTCTCTCTCTCTCTCCATTTCCCTCTCTCCCTAGCTCCCCTTTTTATTCCCTCCCTCTCTCACAGAGGGAAGAGGGGGAAGAGAGAGGGAGGAAGGTGGAGAGACGTGGCTGGGTGGCTGTAGGGAGTCGGGTCGTGTTCGCGGAGGATCATAGCTCATTCTTTTACAACGCCGTTGAATTATTCAGGGACTTTTCGCTGGAGAGGCGTTTTCAGAGGAGCGCTGGGAGGTGTACGCGGAGGCCAGGGGCTGTCAGGGCTGCGAGGTTTAGGAGAGGTAACCCCGCAATGAAACACACACAAGTACGCAACCATGGACAATCCTACAGCGAATTGAGTGCTGTACATTGTGAATACATCATGCAGAGTCAGTGGAACTGCAGGTTTGGACCAAACTAATAATGCCAGGAAGAGATTCTTCGGAGACCAGCGGGAGGAACAGAGAGGATTACACTGTCTGTCAGAGGGGAGAGGGTTCTGCAGTACATGGTGTTTGAGGGTTGCATGACGGGCTCCTTCGCAAACAGGAAGTGTCTCGGAGAGAACAGCTCAAACAAACAACACACTCCAGGGTCATCTGGGAGCAGGAGTCCTACCTGACAACGCGGTGATCCGGAAGAGACACCTGGTGTACACACACACACACACACACTCACCACATTCACCATGGAGACAAAGGAAGTGGAAAAGGACATTTGGCCCTTCGAGGCCATGTGTATGTACCGAACAAGATACCTTACCTCTCTCTCACACACACCACACACACACACACACACAAAGTACAGAACAGCATAGTACAGTACAGTACAAACATGCATATCAACACACACCAACCTTATAGATTCTTCCTTGTTGATTATGCACCTCCACATAAGAATGGTTGGATGGGTGGATGGATGGTGGATGGATGGATGGAACAGAGGAGCAAAGAAGGAAGAGAGAGGGAGAGTAGGGGGAAGAGTGGGATTAAAGGAAGCTTGCTGCCATCAGCATGTTTGGGAAGACAGCCTGCACTGCATCGGTTGTTTACCAAATCCTCTCTGAGCCCAGACTAACCAGCCTCTTCATCACCACCATCATCATCATCACCCTGACATGAACTGAGAGACTCCTCACACACACACACACACACACACACACACACACCATTTCATCTACAGCAGAGATGAGACATGCTGTATAAGCGTAGCCTGGGGACTGACCAGCTGACCTGCTGACCCCTGGGTGGACCAGCCTCGGACAGCTCAAACACCCTGAGGTTCAAAGCTCTGCAGCAGGTTCTCTCCCTCCCTCCCTCCCCCCGCCCCCTCCTCTCCCGTTCCCTCTCCTCCTGTCTTTCTCTTCCCTCCCCCCCCCCTTCTCTGGGCCAGGAGGTCTCCTATGAGCGTCATCGTGGAGCACCCACAGGAGCAAGGATCCAGCCACAACACACCCAATACACACCACAGCTGCTCTGGGTGCGGAGGGGAGGGTGGGGGGGGTGGTGGGGGGGGATACTGCAGAAAGAGAGGGAGAGAGGAAGAGACAAAGAGTCGAACTGTGATGGATGTTTGAGCAAAGGGGGTCAAAGTTCAAGGTGCGATGCAATGCAATGCCAGGGAAGTATGTCCCAAGTGTTGGCATACTGCAGTGTATACTTTCTAAGGTCAGCCGTAGTGCGTTCTAAACGAAAAAAGTATAAAGAATAAAGAGAAAGCACAAGAAAAAATATGGGATTTTTTAGATATATGGAGAGAGAGAGAGGAAGAATGAAAGTGTGCAGGCAGGTGTCAGACGGTAAGACAGAGTAAGACAGTAAAAAGAAAATAAGCAAATCAACAGAAAAGAGTGAGAGAGTGTGAATGTGACAGATAATGGACATGGGACATTTGTTTGCATCAATGAGCTTTTTCCACAAAACCCTTTCACTCCTGTCAGGGAAAGAAGCTTCAGACACCTCAGAAATGTGACATTTGTTTCCTTCATGATAACATTCTGGCTTTATTCAGTTGAAGAGCTCACCCTTAGAAAAGCAGAACTGTTTTGCACCCAAAACTTCAGCTGACTCTCCCAACTCTGTTTTGTAGTTCATCCTCTTGTTGTCTGTTGAAGTACCAGGTGGAGGCGGTGGGGGTGGGTCGGGAACCATCTCCCGTTTCATCTAAGTGGAGAGGGAGTCATGCTGGCGTGAAACCACCCCTGCAGCCTACATCCTTCTCCAGAGACCCAAACATGTGACTCTGCGTCTCTGCCAGTACGCGTCTTCTCATCCTCACACGCAACTATTCCAGCACGCACATACACACACTAATTGTTTCCGTGCTGGCCCTGTGTAGATCTATAGCAAGTATGTGTCTTTGATCCCTGACATCATCAGCGAAGAAAGGACAGGGGTTTCATTAGACATGGGTGGAACACGGCAAATCTATTTAACAGCTGCCTCCTCAGTTATTAAAAAGTTGTCCCACCTACATTTGAAACCTATACGCCCCTGAAGGACACAAACCTGTCCTAAACTTGCGCGCTCTATACTATCTAGCTCAATAACCTCGCCAGAACTCCTGTCGGACGCCTATAACAAGTGTTCAAAGTGTTCAAAGGGAGCCCATCTCCATAACGACCATCCCCAGTTCTCAACCTCGGGCGCTTCCACGAACAGCAAAGCATGGGAGTTCACGTAAGCCCTGTAAGGTTACAACGCTCATTGATGCACCAGGAAGGGTCCAACAAGCCCAGCTGGTTGGACCTTCCTAATTAGGCTCAGTTCAAAGTTTGTCTCGCGCAGTTACGCAACGCCTCAATGACCAGTTAACTCCATAGTCTCCTAATTATTCAGAGAACCGTGCGCCATGGGTTGGGAGACTCGGCAAGGAGATGTGAGGAGATGCCAGCTATGACCAGATGTTCCCAGAGAGGGACAGACTATTCTGTTGGTTGCTGAATGGAAGTCTCTTAATGAGTCTCTAGCAGGCTCGCCAGTTCTTCAATGGGGGGAAATTCCGCGGATGTTTCTTGGAACGTGTTATGGGCGAGGTTGTATAGGTTAATGTCGCTAAAGGGAAGATAGTCTTACAAACACACGCACACATTCCTGTATTAGTAGACTAACTACAGATTTTACAGTTGACCTTTCGTTCACTCTCTAATGTCGTCTGGGCCATCATCGCGTGTGTGCAAGTGAAAATAATATATCAAACCTCATTCAGGCAGATATTCGGTATATAGGCCTATCCTATACTTTAATAAACGCGGCATGGTCTAAATGTCAGTCAAATTATTTACCTAACATCTTTAGGCTGCATGGATTTAGTATTGTTGGCTACAAGTGCTCTGAGTTAATGACTTGAGTGGATGGGCTGAATCGAGCTTCTCTTCCCAACACCCCATCATTACTGAGCCAATGCGGAGATTATTTTGCCGGAGAAGCGAGATCTGACTGAAAGAGGCTCAGCCGGCCGACACAAAGAGCTGAGAGAAAACTTCAGTGACAACCATATAATGAGTCTCTGTGAAGATCGCCCACCATCTTATTGTGGTTTTTTATCTTCCACCGCCTGAACCACGGAACGACGGGAGCGCCCGGAAAAAAAGAGCGAAGGGCAGACACGGAGCAAATTACCCATGCTTATTTATTCAGAGATGTCGCGGTCCCGTTGCGCGGCCACCCTCTAGGCGCTTCTCACGGACCAACCGACTGCGCGCCAAATCACAGACGGAGCTTGAAAGACAAAAATAAAGAACCGCGTGTGAATGGAGAGAAAATGGAACGGCGGCAGGGAAGAGAGTGGAGAGAGATAAACTAAGCTCCAGGAGGAGGTCGAGAATGATAGAGGAGAGCGGGGGGGGGCGGGGGGGGGAGGAAGGAGGGGAGACGTTCAGAGCATTAAACCGAGACACAGACACCCAATCTCTCAGTCTGCACAAAGACGAAAAAGAAAGTTGGGTGTTCCTGGTTTTCTGCTGGGATGAGAGGGTGGTTGACTGAGCTTGGGAGAGATGGGGATGGCAGTGGAGGTGGTGGGGGGGAGGGGTGAGGGAGAGAGAGAGAGAACAATGAGAGGATGTGTGGAAAAGAGACAGTGGGAAGAGAGAGAGAGAGAGAGAGAGAGAGAGAGAGGGGGATGATGGAAGACAATGAGTGAGAGGGGCATGAGACAGGGATGCTATAGGTGGGGATGAGAGAGAGAGGGGAGGGGGGGAGTACTAAGGGAAGAGGTGGGCCCGAGTGTGTCTCTGGGCCAGCAGAGAGAAGAGGGTGGCTTGCCAAGCGTACCCCCCACGGAGACCCCCCAACAGGGGGGCGGCTTTTTGGTTTTGCGAAAGAAATACACCCCCCACTTTCGTACCGCGAAACATGCACGGAGAATTCCTGACTGCAGAGGAGGGAAGCTTGGAGGTGGGGGTTCTGGAGATGTTAAGATAGCAGGGGGTCTCTTCAGTTCCAACCCCCACACACACACACACACACACACACTCACACACACCTCCTACGCTGGCCCCCAGTGCTGCTCATCTGTGTGGAGTCTTGTTTGGTTTCTCACCATCGTGCTCTGAGTGAACCCAGGCCGGAGGTCGTCTCAAGGTCGGAGGTCGATCGAGAGATTCGTTCTCGCCGCGTCACCTGCGACCACAGAGCTTTACACCTTCGCGACTTCCTGTCGACTGGCACAGCAGCCATGCATGCACGCTCTCTCTCTCTCCTCTCTCTCTCTCTGTCTCAGTCTGTCTGTATGAGACAGGATATGTAGTGGGCCTTGTTTTAAGAAATGTAGGATAAATACACACACACACACACACACACACCTACTTACCGTCCTGAAT
Source organism: Mallotus villosus (assembly GCA_903064625.1). NCBI lineage: Eukaryota > Metazoa > Chordata > Actinopteri > Osmeriformes > Salangidae > Mallotus > Mallotus villosus. Next base: position 195,812 of record CAEFZP010000471.1, on the reverse strand, counting down.
TATTAACTCCTGATTTTTACAGTTGACCTGTCATTCACACTCCTTTGGAGTCTGGTGTGTGTGTGTGTGTGTGTGTTCGTTTGCTCTCAAGATAGAAAACACATGCATACATTTCACCCAAAATTACTGGGAAAGAGTCTATATAAATAATCCGATTGTTGTTGTTGTGTTGCATATACTTTTACTGTGTGAAAGTCTTGGTAGGGCCACATTTTACAGTAGCCTTGTAGACTCATTTAGGGAAACGTTTTTTAAAAATTGTTGCTCTGTCAAGAATACTTAGTGCTATTAATTCCAAATTCTCATAAAATATTCAGTGTTATCCAGAGACAGAATTGCTCAGACTTATTTGTGTGCTAAATATTTAACAAATCTCTTAAATGGGATGAGAGACTGTGCAAACTGAAATGTTTTTTATCAGGTGTTAGCAGAGACTGTCACTGTCAGAACACAGAGAGAAGTGTTTGCGTTGTTTTGCTTTATGTAAGCGTATGCAGCTGTCTGGTTGTAACTTATTCATGATTAAGGGGCTCTCCTAAGCAAAAAGATAAGGAGAGAGAAGCTAAACCTAAGGAGAACAAAAGTTAGAGAAACGACTGAAGAATTCTATGTATACATGAACATATATATATATATATATATACTGTATAATGTAAACTTGTGAGAGTGAAATTCTCTGTTCAGTCAAGTCAAGGTGTTCCGTTGAAGGATTTAATAGAAGAAAAATGAAAGGGAGTTGTGGGGAGGGGGCGGGTCTGTGTGGGAGAGATGGGGGGGGTTCCCTTAGGGGGCGATGTGTTTGTGCTAGCTAAGCTCTCGCTCGCTCTCTCTGTCTCTCTCTCTCCCTCTCTCCCTCTCCCTCTCCCTCTCTCTCTCTCTCTCTCTCTCTCTCTCTCTCTCTCTCTCTCTCTCTCTCTCTCAGCCACTCGCTCGCTCTCACACGCTCAACAGGGTCGACACAAAGCAAAGTCTCTCAAAAACACTCTCTCTTTCTCTCACACCGTGTCTGACACGGGGCCAGAGACGTACGCTCCACACACACACACAGACAGACAACACACACACACGCAAGCACACACACATACACACCCAGAGCCTAGCCTCGCCAGCGCAGAAGAGTGAAAGAACAGAAGGAAGTCGAAGGAAGGACAAGAGGTAAAAAAGTGATTGAGAGCCGTCCACGCTGAGGTCGTCTGTGGAAGAGAAGAGAAGAGAAGACAAGAGGAGAGGAGATAGACATCAGGGAGAGACAGAAGACCAGAGGAAGACTTGTCACTCAGGTAAGAGCGCTTGTTTTCTCTCACTCGTTTTTGGCTCGCTTGTTATCGCTCCCCGTTCCTCTCCTCCCTTTCTTTCGCCTCGATCCTGGCTCCTGTGGGTCCCTGTGTTTTGTAGATCCAGGGTATTTTCAGCCTTGTTATAGACTGTTATCCTATTAAATGAGTGCGTAAGTTCACACAAACAAGGAATTTTCTTTGGCAGGAGGGTGCATACGATAAACATCTGGGTCTGGGTCTGGAGCTGGCTGGGTCTGTGTTGGGGTCGAGGTCAAGGATCAAAGTCAGGGTCAGCTTCAGAGTACGGATCAAGGTCTGGAGGTGTTTGTGTGTGTGATTGTGTGTGTGATTGTGTGTGTGTGTGTGTGTGTGTGTGTGTGTGTGTGTGTGTGTGAAAACCAAACCAGCTCTTGCTGTTCAGGATGCAAGCCAGGCAACAAACTCTATCGTAACCTTCACCTACAAGAAAGTGAAAACAAACGGATGCAGAAAGTGAAATATTGTGGGTCATTCCATATTTGTCGTGTCTAAACTGTTAACGGGCGGAAGAGAGAAGTGGTGCTCTCGAGGCAGACGCCCCAGCTCAGGTCAAACGAGACACATGTGGGCCAGAGGTGAACGCACAGCCTGTCCACATGTCCACATGTGTTGTTTGAAGAGGAACAGACTAGGAGATACCCAGAGAGGGAGAGACAGGGAGAGAGATACACGAGGTGAGAGAGAAAGGGATAGTGTGTGTGTGATACATACAGGCGGAGCGGGAGATTGAGATAGAGAGAAAGAAGGAGGGAGGGAGAGACGTCTAGAAGAGACAGATTGAGAGACAGTGAATAGATCCATTGTGGAACTGTAGTATCATGTGAGTCGTAGTGGCTGGCTATCATACACACAGACGTCCAACCATTCATCTTCCGGTGGGACAATCCTGTTCTGCTCACCTCAGCCCAGTCGCTTTACTTTAGTTCTATTTTATACATAGTAAATGTGTATAATTTTCTTTTTAAAGTAATCATTAATTAATAATGATCATGTATTTCATTCGTTTAACAAACACTTTAATCCAAGGCGACACGCAGCACAGGGGATTTTGAACCTTCAGCCTTTTGATCTGCAGTCAACTGCTCCACCCATCGAGCTCCACTCTCTCCCATCTTAATGTGGTTGAAGAGGAGGCCAGAAGAGAGGCAAATAACTAGTAAAGTAAGGGAGAAGGTGGTATTGAGAATATGAAAATGTGAAAATGGAACAGGAAACTTAGAGAGTGTGAGCGTGGGAGGCCAAAAGAAAGTCAGGGAGAGCAAAAATAATTGAGAGAGCGAGATTCACTTAAAGTGAGAAGTCCGTGAGCCAGGTGATCAGTCTCTATCAGTAGTCTCTCTCCCTGTCTGTCTCCCTGTCTCTCGCCCCGTATGTCTCCCTGTCTCTCTACCTGTCTCTCTCCCTGTCTCTATCAGTGGTCACTCTCCTTGTCTCTCCCAGTCAGTGCTGTCACTCACTGTCAGCTCTCCCTCTCTCAGCCAGTGGTCTCTCTGCATGTCTCTCCCTCTCAGCAGTCTGTGGTTGCGTGGGGGTGGGTGCTGCTCTGTCACCTTGGTACGGAGGTGCATTGTGGGTATTGGGTCTGTTTGGGCACATTAAACAGCATTAGCTCGACGAGCAGGTTGAATAATACATGAACGCTATTTTCCGAGCTCTCCGGAGTCCTCTGGAGCGCACAGAGACGCAGCCAGTCTTCCAGTCATCAAGGATGAGTGGTGTGGGAGACGGTAGGTGTGTGAGTGTGTGGTGTGTGTGCGTGTGTGTGTGTGTGTGAGTCACCATACCAGACACGATCAGGAACCGTCCATCTTCTTCGAACATCCCCAGGTTGTTCCACTTCTGTCACAACATGACAGATGAGAGTTGGACACACACTGCCCACTTTACAGAACGGCCAATTAACCCCGTTGCCTGGCCAATGAGCAGGTTAGAACCCCTCATCAAGAGTTCTGGGAGTTGTAGGACTTCTAAATGAATTCTCAGCACATCTCGGGTCTATCACACCTGTGGCCGTCACATCCAGAACCCGAGTGTGAAATACAGAGAAATGTATCACTTTTGATTTGAACATTTGCATCACTCGAAACGGTTTCGAATCTCAAAGCCGACAATGCTGTCTTGTTGTCTTGTCGTCAACAATGTTTCAGTCGAGGCTCAGCCGTTGTTTCAGTTTGGACCACCTGTCTAAGACCCTAAGTTCCACATCAGCGGTACCACGCTTTTAATCCACTTTAAAAGAGAGGCCATCTGTCTATCCTGTTAACCTCTGCTGGCTCTGGGTTGACTAAGACTGTGTTTACAGGACCTCGGGAGGGATAAAGTTCATCAACCTGGCAACCATCCACCGCCATCAGGGTTAAGGTCCTCACGGTAGACCACAACACAGGAGCACGCACACAGATACACACACACACACAAAGCAAATGCAGAGTGGGTTGCGTTAACAACCACACACACACACACACACGCACACACACACACAGTCAGACCAGGAAGAGAAGCGGTCTGGGCAGGGCCATCACACTCCAGTGGCTCTAAACGGAGGTGACAGGACCTCCTGCTGACAGCCAGATGGAGGGAGCTGGAGAGGTCCCACCTTTGTCCATGAACATACACACACACACACACTGACACACACATACACTCCAAGGCTGAAGCTCAGGATGGGTCTGTGGTTTTTGTCAGTCAGGGTTCTCAGATTGTCTTCTTGAGGTGGTTTAGCTGCTATGGTTCTGGTGTTAATTCAGATGCTGGTTCTGGTCATTCACATGGGGGTTCTGGTGCTAATTCAGACGCTGGTTCTGGTCATTCACATGGGGGTTCTGGTGCTAATTCAGACGCTGGTTCTGGTCATTCACATGGGGGTTCTGGTGTTATTCAGACGCTGGTTCTGGTCATTCACATGGGGGTTCTGGTGCTAATTCAGACGCTGGTTCTGGTCATTCACATGGGGGTTCTGGTGCTAATTCAGACGCTGGTTCTGGTCATTCACATGGGGGTTCTGGTGCTAATTCAGACGCTGGTTCTGGTTCTGGTGGTGGTTCAGTTGCCGGCTCTAGTGTTGGTTTCCCTTGGGGGATGATGCCATCTCTGACATCATGTCTTGCTGATAGCAAGCATACTAATAATCATAAACATGTGAGATAGCAGTGCCAACATTGAAGTATTTCATGTTTAAATATCATTTGTTTCCGTTTTTTAATGTGCACTCTGATTAAACACTGCAGTAAAATGTGTCTAGAACCGCCACTGGGGCTGCAGTCTAGAGATAGCAGTGCCTTGCAGATAGCAAGCACACTAAAATAGCATCAATAGAAGAACGTTAAAATGATCCGCCCCGCTGTTCCGACTGCTGAAATCAATCAACCCAATCTTCCTCTTATTGAGTTGTTTTTAACAAACGCAAGACCGCCCTGTGTGTGGACCAAGGGCGACTGTCGCGAAGCGACCCCAGTGGGGGGGCTGCAGTCTAGGATCACGGGGGTGACCTTGGTGCTCGAGCGCTAGTCGGATCGCAAGCTGCAGCGCGTGTGTGAGCGTGTGTGTTAATGTATGTATCTGTGTCAGTGACTGTACATGTGGGTGTGCGTGTGGATGTGCGTGAGGGCACGGTGGAGCGTGTCAGTGCATGTCCATGTGTGCGTGAATGTGTGAGTGCATGTTTGTGCGTGTGTATGTGTGTGTGTGTGTGTGTGTGTGTGTGTGTGTGTGTGTGCACACGTGCGTGTGGGTCTGCGTCCGGGTGGCTGTACGTTAGTCCGGCTGTGGCTGTTTGTGTCTGCTCTCATTAACCTCCACTCCCAGTGAGAGTCTGCAGACCTGGGGCGAGATGGAAAGAGGGATGAGGGGAAGAAAGAAGGGGGGGAGGGGGTAAAGCCATTTAAGAGTCATAAAGTGCTTGGTCAATCAAAACCCCCCTGCTAAGGGCCTCATGTCCTCCAGCCTGTCACTTCATCTCCCATAGTGAGAGCGTGTGTGTGTGTGTGTGTGTGTGTGTGTGTGTCGGGAGAGCCACTGAGGCATTCGACACAGAGGCACACAGGCTATTACACATGTCACTGAGAAGCACAGTGAAGGAGAGAGAGAGAGACTGAGCGAGAGACAGATGGATGAAGTGTTTACTCTGTGGAGAGTTGCAAACAGTAATTTGCCCGTTAGTAAAAGCCATTTGCCTAATAGTCACATGAGAAAGGTGAGCATGCATGTATATGTTCATGTGGGAGTCTGTGTGTGTGTGTGTGTGTGTGTGTGTGTGTGTGTGTGTGTGTGTGTGTGTGTGTGTGTGTGTGTGGTGTGTGTGTGTGTGTGTGTGTGTGTGTTGTTTGGGGTGGGGGTGGGTGAGGATGGGGAGTCTCTGTGGAACAGACTCCTACTTCACAATGATTTCAGTGTAACTATCTGGGTCAGGGAATCTGGACAGAGACTGGGATGAGTCCAGGATGAGTCTGGGATGATCCCGGGATGAGGCTAACCGGATCCAGATCTAGTTTTATTAC